>PVJL010010276.1:0-50777 GCA_004026885.1 Lyroderma lyra | reverse complement strand
CCCAGACTTCCAAGTTATGTGATGATATATATAGTACTGCTTACCTCAGTCCTGTCCTTCACTATTGTACTGAAATATCTGAGGTTATATAGGAGAGGATAATTATAGATAAACATTGGAAAGTAGGAAATTGTATCAAAAATGACAGGTCCCTCAAGGAAATTATAGGATATATCCTGCCATTGAACCAGACTGAAAACGATAATGGAAGGCAGATTTATAACTTCTATTTCTCTGTAAAACTATGTGTACAGTAAAGATGGTTAGACTTCAGAGAATCGCAGAGGTGACATTTCAGGAGCGAAGACTTTAGGTGGAAGTAAGCACTAAACACACCACTCAGAATTTGTTTTATATCATTGATGAGTAAAATTTTAAAGCTGTGGGACTTTTGTATATGAAAGGGGTTTTATAATAGCTAAATAAAGCATATTGTTATTAGATATTAAGGGCCTGCCTTAATAGGAAATAAATGTAAAATTTCTTGCTGAACTTGAGCTTTTGAAGAAACAAATCTGGGATTTCAGCAATCACAATCAACTTCAGAGGAATACTCAAATAGCCAAGTAAATGTTCCAGCAACAAAATGGAGAAAAGCCTTAAAAATGGCAGAACATATGGGGAGGAAGCCCTGGATCATGCCCTGTACCCACAAGACTTTGAGTTAATTTTGCCACAGCGGGAAGGAACACTTAAGTGTTTTGGTATTTATAATATCCCAGGATACAGGATGTGGTCAAAATAAGAAAAATTTAAAGGAGTCAGTGGCATCAAGAAAGACACAGTGCCTGCTGTGACACTGGCATAGATAAATGTAGGAAGTCATATCTGAAAGCTGGCCCATGACAGAAGGGCTACACCACGATGAGTAAGAAGTAGCACAGTCCAGAGGTCTGTATGCTGGGGTTGCCATAGTTGTAGAATGCTTTGGTTAGTAATTACTGAGATACAGGTATCAATGTTTCACAAGCTGAGCTCCTAAGTTCTCAGAAGAGAAACATAGAAAGGGGAAGTTGGATACTGAGGATAAGCAAGGAGAAAATACACAATTTTGAGAAAACATTAGCTAGAATTAAATCAAATATGAGTAAATAGACACGCACAAACATGTACACACACATAAGCACATCTGTACATACAATATGTAGCCATAGCAAGTTGCAATACTAAAAAACAGGAAAAATAATACTTAATGTAGAGAAAAATGTGAATAATAAAAATAAAAAATATGGAATTAATCTTTTTCTGTTTTTTTTTTAAATTTATTAACAGTCAAAGACATGTATTTTGAAAAAGAGAAATAAAAAATGAAATCAAAATACCAAGTAGAAATAAAATGTAAAGCTGAATGGGATGTAGGCTGCAAAGCCAAAATAATTTTGATTTGAAATAATGAAAAGCAAACTGAACACTGCTAAAAGTATAAACAGAAATGGGAAGAAAAAACAAGATAGTTCTGTTTAGGATGAAGTAAAAAGATTCAAAGATCATAACATGATCAGTTGCCCTTCTAAACTGATCAATATGTATCGAATAAATTATTTTACGTTTTCAAAAAAAAGCCAATAAAAGACATTAGACAATGATGGGTTTGTAAGTTAATTGTTTTACCTTTTTAATTCAATCTGATATACTTATTTGTATAGTATTAATATTACATATTTTCATTCAAACTACATATTACATATTAATTTCAATGATGAAAAGAGCAAAAGCCAAAACTTTTTACTTTCACTTTTATTACCATTCCACCCAGCTAACATATATATATATATATATATATATATATGTGTGTGTGTGTGTGTATGTGTGTGTGTGCGCACGCATCATGCACGCATGCGCATGTGTGATACAAATAAATATATAGAGAGCATTTATTTTTCTATAATTTACAAATATTAAATTAAACCATATTTAGTAGTTACTATGCAACTTGCTTTTCAACTAAGATAATATAGATGCTCTTCAAAGTCAACACTTCTTTCAGATGGTCACAAACTTAGCTGCATGTTAAAAATACAAGGCAGCTTTGAAAACTTCCTGCATCCTGGCCCCACTCAGACCAATTACATGAGAATCTCTGGTGATGGTACCCAAAGCATAACATTTTTTAAGTTTTTTTCCAGGTGATTTCATTGTGTAAACAAGGTTGAGAGAACTTGATATAGAGCAAATGCATACATTTCAAAAGTAGTAAAAGAGCCCATACAGGTACTATGATTTATTCATTCATCAATGGATCACCTTTTCATCAGGCAGCTGACATGCTAGCATTCTCTCTTTCCCTTTCTCATTTTGTGACTTTGGATTCAAGGTTGGCAACAGCTTTACTACTTTTTAAACTGTTTTCATGTATCGTACCTATATGAATATGCTCTGCTTGAATCATGGTATTTTTGAGTATATCATCTGTTTCCTATAAGGACCTTGAAGCATATTCTATGGATGTCCTGCCTTTACTCTAAGGCCAGCTTTCCTAAGTTTCCTGCCAACAATTGTCTCCTCTCTCTGTTGCATCATCTTTTTTTTCCCCCTTTCTATTTGATGTCTATTGGAGCTGTGAGAACATCTGTATGTAAACAGCAATAGCTTTGTCTTAAGAAAATGCTTCCATTGATGTCATATCTCCGTTAGGTATCTTCTCATTCCTCTGTTTGCTTTTATAGCAAAACTCCCTGAAACACTAATATCTCTTCACTCACTCTGATCCCCTTTTAATCTCTCTTGACCTCAAAAGGCTCTGACTCTCACACTTTATTTAAAAAGCTCTTGGGAAAGGCACGGATGACTTCCACATTGCCAAATCACATACTCCAATAGCAGATTTTGTTTTACTTAAATCATCAAAGTAATTGGAAATATTTTAACTAATCCCTCATTGAAACACTTTTCTCGCTTGGCATTTTGGCATAACTGTGTCTTGCTGTTTCTTGCACATTACTCCTACAAACATTTTCTTAACTTCTTTGCTAGCACCTATACTCACTGACTTCTAAAAGTTGGCACCTTTGAACCCCCTCTTAACTACATGACACTTTCAGGTTATTCAAATTTTATATATTTTAATGTCACCTCCATGATAACTGTTCAAAATTCTCCCATGGCTTTTCACCTCACTAACAGTCAGGAGCAAAGCCTTACAGTGGTATGCAAAACACTGCAAGATCTGGGCCTACTACCTCTCTGACATCTATGATTTCTACTCCTGCTCTTTCCTTTTCTGCCACATTGAACAAACAATCATGGTCACACCTTGGGGCCATTGCACTTCTTGTTCCTTCTGCTTTCCAATGTTGAATATGTATTTGAAGGTATTTTTCAGTTTCAGAAACCCACAATCAAGTCCCTCACCATGTTTTTTTAAACAATATGATAAAGGCTTCTGCTCTTTGGTGACTGGGTGTTTCCTCCTACTAGGCATGAAAAATTGTGTCTGGTTATTATTTTTTAAATCCATCAGTCTAAAAACATGCTCAGACCTATATTTACAGCGATAGTGTTAAAATTATGATAGTAATACTATTTATATATACTTCTGTTTAATAATTTTAAACCCAATTATATGTATATTATTTTAAATGTATTATAAAATTTTGTTTAAAATTGTAACTATTTTTAATATTTAAATTAGTAACAATGCACTGTAGAATTGTATGCCTGAAACCTATGTAATCCTTGCTAACAGATGTCACCCCAATAAGTCTAACAATAAAAATGAATTTAAAAAAATAAAAAATAAATAAAAATAAAAAATAAAAAAATAAAAATAAAAAAATTAAAAAAAAATAAATTAGTAATGATATCCCATGACTTTTAAATAACATGTGATTAATGGTTATATTTTAATTTTTATTTTGGATCACAATTCATAAGTATCATTTGGAGAATTTTGTCAGTTTTTAAAACGTTTTTATTACAGAAACAAGTCTAGTGTTTTTGTAGCATCGTCATAGTACATTTATATTTGTATACCTTATTGGCTTTTCAAAGAAATGTTTCCCATAAAAAAAAAATTAGCTTAGGTTTAGAAAAAAATATATTTTGGATTACCTATAACTGGAAGATATATTAAGTGTTTAAGAAGAAAGGTAAAAAACAAAACATTAGTACAACTAAAAATGCACAGAAAAACATCAATTTAGAAAGTATTGAAGAAACTTTGTACTTAGTGGTAGATCACTCACACACACACACACACACAAAAGTATCCCTCTTCCCATGGTTCATTTTTGTTTTAATGGTTAAAAATGAAAACTCTTTGCTTTAAGCTATTTTTCATTTTTAAAAAATCTGGGAGTTCCCTGATGGTGCAGTGGCTTAAAGTTTCGGCGTTGGCACTGTCGGTGCTGCGGCCTGGGTTCGATTCCCAGTCAGGGAGCTACCCACATACCAAAAAGAAAAAAAAAAAAATCTGAATTTTAATTTCCTGTAATAATCTTCTCAGCAGTCTAACTAAAATAAAATCTTCAATTAGTTTAATTTTAAATAATTCTTGAAGACTTGAGTCTCTTGGCTATTGGCTGACATGTCAAACTTGTGCAAATACATTTTTCTTCTTCCAAAGTACAAATTTTTATATCCCTGGAAATATGTTGATACTATAATTTTTAAGTCTGAATCTGAAAATTTGTAAAGTTATAAAAAACTCACACACAAAGAAAAAAGTATTTATTACTAAAGCAATTACAAAGAATATTTATCACTAAAATCTGTAGGAGTCTCTGAAAAGGCTAGAACTATTATTTATTATAGACAATGCTAATTTTAAGACAGAGTGTTCCAGAAAAATGCTATATAGTGTTACCTGCATATGCATTTTAACTATATAAATTAAAATAAATGTGGTCATGCTACTGAAATGCACATATGTGGCTAATTAATTGCTCGTGGCCATGCCAATCTGATTTCATAACAACAACAATACTCTGAACGTGGTACTTGTTGAATCACTGAAAACTAATTGATTAATTGATTGAGGCTGAACTTTCCTATGCAAATTAAAATATGCAATCCAAAATTTAAAATACTTGACAGTCTTTTAAACATATTCTTTTAAAAATATCTATGATTGTTTGCTTCAGGAGAGTGTAACCTATTTTATCATACCAAAACTCATCTGTTGAGTTACTGTCAAGATGCATGTTACTTCTAATATGCTTCCAGTTTACATTAAACACTGCCATAAAATGTTAAAATGTTAAACTTCCAACCAGAGCCCTGACTCTAACTTTCCTGAAATAAAATAATACTGATTCAATAATATCATATTTGGGAAATGGAAGTTCTAAAGAAGGTTTGGTAAGGCTATCAGTGAGTACTTGATCCAAAAATGCCTGTCACAGGATTCCCTCATCGCCCAAGAATAGGCTTGCCTCACTACTCTGCCATACTCTGTCAGTGGCTGGGAGTGACCTGTGGGAAGTATGGGAAGCAAAACAATGGATTTCAGAGCACATAGCTGGAACTCTTAACAATTACATCCCCTGCAGTTACAGATCTGAGAAGCACATTCTCATAACCCTTCAATCACGCAGACCTATTTCTCGAAACAAGTTTGGGAGGAAACTTCTCTATGGTTCCTATAGGTCCCTTCTTCCTGAAGAGAAACCTAGAGGAGGAGAGAAATGTGTGATGAACTACTATCTTCTTACTAAAGCTGTTCTCAGGGATGAAACTGATACTCATCTTCTCTTTCTATTATATACTTACTCACTGTCTTTCACGGCCACTTTCAACGTGGGTGTAATGCAGCCATTTTTGCTGTTTAATCTGCACCAACATATTTAGTAAACTCATTAGTAAATTAAATGCAAACTTTTTTCTGTTCTTTCAGCTGGTCTTATAAGACCCCTCATATGATGACCACAGGGTACAAGCTAGAGAAGAGAGGACCTGCAAAGTTGAATATATCCTTTTGGTAATTTGTGTGTTGTTCTCAATCCAGGGAGAACTTACACATTTGTAAATTTCTATTACTGAAATGTTTACATAGGTTCCTGAATCAAATTCAGCTTAAACATGGACACATCCTCATCTGGGTAAAGAAAGCAGAGTTGGTACCCAAGTGATCTGATTAACATTGCTACGTAACAAATAGCCCTAAAGCTTTGTGGCTTAAAATAGTAATTTGATTTTGCTCACAATTTTGGGGAAAAATAATTTGGAAAGGGCTTGGCTCAGCACTTCTTGCTTGGAGTCTCTCCTGCTGATGCCACCCAAGAGACTCAATCACACTCAATCACACGGTTGTCTGCTGATGCTGATTCTCAGCTGGGAGCTCAGCTGAAGTTGTAAAGTAAAATGTCTACACTGGTGCTTTCGGCATGGCAGACTTAAGGCAGTTGAGCTTTCTACCTACTTAGCAACCCTGGCTGAGCTCCATGTGAATGGGCATTCTGGGAAACGCAGAAGGAAGCTGCACAGTCTTCTATGATCAAGCTGAGGAAGACATTCAGTGTTATCTCCTCAACATTTATTACTCAAGACAGTCAACTACCTGAGAGAATTAAGAAAAGGGGGCATAGACGCCACTTCTAAATGGGAAGGATGTCAAAGATTTTAATAACATTTCTAAAAACTGCCACAGGTTTTCTGAACAATATATCTGCCTCCAGCTTCCCAAAACAAACAAACAAAAACCATTAAAATAAATCAAACAGTAGTGCCAATAAATCCTATATCACTGCGTTTTATATCCCCAACTAGTTTGTCTCCTGTGTCTCTCTCTGTTTATTCTCATTTTTGAGAGCTTTGACTAAGCAGATGGCAGAACAAAGAAAAAAAATCTTTAGGTTAAATTATAAACAAAATAATCAGTAAGTTTAGTATCTACATTTAAAATAACTGTTCATGATAATTCATGGGTCAGACATAATCATAATGCTATAATGCTATAACTTCATATATACAATCAGTTGAAAAAAATAAGTAATAGTAATGTCTACTTTTTAGGATTATTCTGAAAATGAAATAAGATGACTAAAAAAGTAATTGCTTAAAATTAAAAGTTGTGAAGTTTATATTTCAGTCTTTATAAAGTAATATGGTATGGGCAAAACATTTTTTAAATGTATTAGGGAAATGATTTTACTTTATTTTTACCGTTAAATCATTTGGGTGTCATTTAAAATAAATTAAATTATAAAAATAGAAAATTATTTTAAAATAAACTGTATACTCATATGTTTAATTTTTAACTTCTAAATATGGCATATGCTGAAATTCTTTTTGTGTATGGAGGTGGGGTTGCTCCCTGGCTGGGAATCGAACCCGGGCCATGGCATTGAAAGCGCCAAAGCCTAGCCACTATAACACCAGGGAACCCCTGAAATTTGTTAATGGTTTAGAAATTTAGAGCACATGGCTGAAGTCCAGGAGTCTGAGAAACTTTCAGAAAACTGCCTATAACTGGGCACTAGTGACTCACATTCCCTCTAAAGAAGTTTTATGACTGTTTATATAGAATGAAGTATAAGTAACACCAAGGTGTCCTAAAGTTCTGGGGAGATCAGAATATCTTTGGAATCATTTAGTTTTTCTAAGATCTTAGTCATGGCAAAGTCTTAAACCTGGCTATCATAAATATTCAAGAAGCCAAACTAGCCTGTGATAAGGGCAGTTTTTATTATCCTATGCAAGTTTTGCTCTAGCTCAATTTTGAGAGTTTCATTACCAGATACAAAACTGACCAATGTAAGTTAGTGCAATCAAATCAATTCTAACTATCAAAATAGAAGAATTGAATACCATCTAATACTCCTTATCAATGACTTTCTTAATATGAAACCTATCTAATTTTGTTTCAAGGGAAACTAGTAAAAGATACTTTTCTCGGCAAAAATATAGGTCCTTTATGTTAGAATTGCACAACAAAACACAGGCTGATTTGCGGCATCACGTTCTGTTCTCATAGATAGATCTAGCCTATTCATGGCCATAGTTGTCTTTAATAACAAAGGAGGAGAGTCACTCAGTAATGATGGAAACACTGAAACACTGGTAGCTAGGCACAGACTCACTCCATGATAGGAAAATACAATAAAGAGGACTGTAGTGTGTACTTGAATATCCTATAGTATTTGCATAATCCAAGCCTAATATGGTTCATGTGCAAACCGAAAGGATCAGTGAAGCATTGGATCTAGAAAATGAAGATTATAAAACACTAGGTCTTTGTTGTCATATCATTGGTGATCTAAGTAGGGAGAACGACTGACATGGCCTATTCAATTATGTTAACTTTATACAAATTTCTGATTTCTGGAAATGATAAGAAAAACAAAGTTTATGAATAAGGTTATGAAAAAACTCTGAAAAGAAATTCAAATTGGCCAAACTGTTCATTTGCTTGCATACTGGAAAATATAAAGCTGTATTATGGAGATACGTACTTCATCTCATTGAATGTTGTTGAACATAATATTTTTATCAAAATGTCTACCATAATATGCATAGAACTTTATTATGGAGTTTCATGGAGTATTTCCTAATAACATAAACAAACTGACTGGTGCTGTGTTAACTGTTTTCAAGGCCTTAGTGCTTTAGTTTCATCACCCTAGCAGGGTTAAATGGCACCAGTTATCTGCAAAACTGCATCTATGAATTCTAAAAGAACTGGAAGCACCTTCCTTGGATAAAAATATTTTTGCAGGAAATTTTGGAGCCTTTGAAGTCAGATGCCTCCTACATTTTGCATTTGTAGGGATTACAGTAAAAGGCAAATTTAGAGACCTGGCACTTATTTTAGTCTAACTAATGTTTCTAGGAAGAACAGGATTTATAATTGAAGCAAATCTATTTATTCTAAAGATTGAGTGCTCAGATGAACCTTATAGGGCATAGGTCCTCTGAGCTCTCTGAACCAAGACATTACCTAAGATGCAGATGTTGTTCAACCTTACTCGGATTACACTGTCAGAGTAATAATAACATGACATACTGACATAATGCTACCCTAGGGGCTAAGTGTTGGCCTCTTAGTTTTGTAGAATTACTTCACCTAGATGTTGGCATGTCATATTTTAACCCTAGTTTTCTCTTATGTTTTTCTTTGTGTGTGTGTGTTTGCACTTATGTTTTGGGGTCTGAAATGAACATAGCAAGAAAAGACTGCTTTATCCGGAGCTGTGATGTGATCTTGTTAAAAAGATAACTCAAATATAAAACAAGGATGAGTTCATCAGTTTTTAGTTTCTAAGGGAGTTTTACTTATTTTTTACTTTAATTTCTTTCTAGGTATTTAAAAGTGGAAGAATTTTTATAATGATTAAATATGAGGCACAATTTTGGCATTATATTCTTAAGATTAATTTTATGGGGTCATTGACTCATTATATAACCTCCAGTGAATCACAATTAACGCTGCACCTGGGAAAAGTAAAGATGAGAATGGAAAAAATGGATAATTTGGATCTAGGGAAGGGTATGGCTTTAGATCTATATAACTAGTATATCTGCCTAACCTATTTCCAAAATATTTGGGGACAGAAATTAAACAACTAAACACTGTTTTTGTAAGAGCACACATCAAATCAGGAAATGGGAATAAAACTAATATGCTAAACTCATATTCACCTTCCCTAAAGAGGACAGCCATCATACTGGGGATTTTATTACGATGATGATGATGATGATGATGATGATGATGCTGCTGCTGCTGCTCAGTGTTTAAAAAAATTAAGGAGACTTAATTATTTTAATTCCCTCTTATTCCTTTTGTTCCTAATTACAAAGTAAGACTTTCTTCTAGCATGGCTATGTACCTGGAAAAATTACTAGGAAAGGAACTTCATACTTGTCTTATTTACATAGTGAAGGCATGTTGTGATCACCATATAGAAATAAGATAGAACCTCCTTACCCAAAATTTAGTTTGAGTATCAGTGCTAAAGATACCAAGAAGGTAATAATGAAGTGAGTCTATTTGGAAACCCAAAAAATAACTTAAGAGAAAGTACAGCAAGTTGACCGGCTTGGATTGTTTTGTGAGGAGGGGGTTAAATCGGTATGCGAGTTTCCAAACATGGGATGAGACGCCACTGATTGAACTTCAGCCTCCCCTAGGAAGGAGCACCTGGGCTTTCTTTTTGTTCCTTCCTTCCTTCCTTCCTTCCCTCCCTCCCTCCTTCCTTCTTTCTTTCTTTCTTTTTTAGCATTCATTTTTTTTTATTGTTAGATTTATTGGGGTGACAATGATTAACAAAAATTACGTAGATTCCAGGTGTACAATTCTACAGTTCATCGTCTGTGTGTTGCATTATGGGTTTACCACCGCCATCTTGCTCAAATGTGGGGCAGCAAAAGAAAGGGGCATGGCGGAACTTGAAATCTCTCAGTGGTCAAACATAAAAATGAAGACAGAATCTTTACTATAAGATTAACGTACATTGTATTTGAGAAGAATCAAATCATAAAGTAAGCTTTATTATCAAGTATGTAACTATTTAGGTAAATTATCTTTCCTTTCCCTTGCTTACTAGATACATGTGAAAAACAAACCTCTGTTATTTAAGCTGAAAATATCTTCAGAATGCCTACAGTTCAACTGTCTCATTTACTACTTCTGTAAACTGAAATGTGAATAGAGATCCTGTCTGTTGAATAAGTCTGGTGGGAGTAGGCCTTGCTGAGGGTGGAATGTTAGTGAAAAAAACAAAACCAAAATAAAAACAAACAAACAAACAAAAAACGACAAAACTGACGAACAGATTATCTTGGACCTGGAGTACTGAGAACTTAAAATTACCACATAATATAAATATTGTGAGACAAGTATGTGACTGTTTAAAATCACTACTTATTTATTAGGTTGTTTTAATGTAAATGTTGTGGGAAGAAAAATCTGAGATGGCCTCATAGTTTTCCTTGAGAGAAAAGATGTCCTCTGTTGACAAAACACTTTGTGAGTCATTTTAATTTCAAAGATTGTTCTTAGAGTAGCACTCAAATAAACCAAAGAATAAATGTTTCTTGGGAGTGGGGAATGAATAAGAATTGTGGGGTTAGGTAAGTACAAACTAGAGGAGACGAGTTTGAAGAGAGTAGGGAGAGCTCAATTATGTAACACGAGTCTTGAGTTAGATTAGAAGTGACGACAATTGGAAATTCCCTGATGGAAAAGAAAGTTAATTTACTTTTAAGAAAAAGATCCAAATATGTCTAAATTTTATTTTGCATTACATGCTGGATTGCGATGAAATACAGTTTTCAGTATTCCTTTTTTTAAAACCAAGATCATCGTGTAAGTGATATGGTGGGGTACTAAAAATCATAGGACCATTTTTCTTTCATATTGGGGTTGCACATAAGGAAGGGATATAGGAGAAAGGACCTGAGAAAGTTCTAGAATAGAGGAGAAGCCACAAAGCTTCCTTAGAAGTAACCAGTTAAAATAAAACACCCGAACACTCATGTTAGGTATGTGAAAAGATGCAAGGCTGCCAACCATACGTGGGAGAGATTTGAGCCAATTACCCTTAAATGCTGAAAGAGAGAATAGCCAGAGGATAGCCAGTTATATAAATTATAATTCTATGAAACAGAATTCTATTGTAAATGCTGTTGCTGAATCAATAAATAAGGTTGCAATAAAAGAAGAAGAACATAGATGAATGTTATGGTTTATATTAAACCATTAGCTTTGAACATTAGATCTTTTTATGTAAATACTTTTACTATATTAATCATGCTTATGTTTATGGCTGACAAATATAAAATACAATTAAAACACAGAAGAAAATAAACTATATAAAAATTTATAACGTAATAAACATGATTATCACTACATGGTTTAGATATATAATTTTATGACAATAACAGTAAATGAGATACTATATATTCTTTCTAATACACGATGTTTCTTTATATTAAAGTAATCAACTTTCTTTTAAAAATTATTTACACAAATGGTATTATAACTTATATACTCTTGCTCTTTCACTTATATTAGATCGTAAAAACTTTTTATATCAGTATATGCAGATCCTAGTTATTATGTATATGCAACTGATAAATTTGTTTTAAAACAACCAATGATAAAAATGTATAAAAATGCAAAAAAAGCAATTCATGTCTCCTGCTCGATTCCTACTTATCCCATTAATTGACAATCAAAGTGATTATTATGTGAGTGTAGACAAAGAGATTCACCTCTTTAAATCTTACTCTTCTTATCTATAGAGTATTGTAGTATCAAAAAATTCAAGATTTTTTAGGATTTAAGTGAGACAATATATTTAAAGCTCTGTATCTTGTCTGGCAGATATTTGATGTACACATTAACCATTACAAAATGCCTTCATCAGGACTGAATGTCAGTTAATATAAAACCCATATTTTAGCATCAGTAAAGATAATATTATGGCTTTTTTTCATTGACATTATTGATAAGATTCATGCTAATTATCTTCTGAGTAATAGCAAATACCTATTGGGTTCTTATTAACTTAGCTAGGTAGCTAATAATAATTTGTATAATAGCTAACTATATTTATGAATTGGCTTGTTTCTTTTCAGACTTGATATTTTTTCCTGAATGAAAGAGAATGACAGGGAGAGAAAAAAATATATAATTGATAATTGTCATGTCAAGCATGACACGAGCGATGAGGAAACAAGTAGGGCGACGCAAAGTTAAGAAACATAGTAGCCAAGAATATATTACAAGTGGGGCCGAAGGATCCCAGCCTCAAGGACTGGGCATGCTGAATCGGGCCAACACAAAGCTTTTATTAGTGGGCATACAAGGAAGTGAAACGGAGCTTTTCCAGGGTCTGTGAGTTAGGTGCCTTGAAACTGCTTTTCCCAAAAGTCCCCATTGTGCTCCAGCACCTACTGTGCCTTCCCACACCAGTGCTTAGCCCCAGGGGATGGAGTCATTGTTACTACAAAGACATCCACTAAGGGGGAGTGGCCGATATGGTTCCATGGATCTTCGTCTGCTGAGACACCCGCTCAAGGAAGCTATTACAGAGGCTGTTCCCTTAGGTCTCAGGCTGAGCTGTACGTGGGGAGCAAGGCAGCCAGGGGGCAAGGGATTAACCTCAGAGAGGGTGAGGGGCTATGCCTCACCTCTGTAGAGCCCAAGCTCTCTCCTGATGGCCCCTATGTGACTGTGCCTGTCTTAGGTTGTTCCTCCCTTGAGGAATCTTACCCCTCATTGACTAACCAGCCATCCTCCAGGGCCACACAGGGTGAGGTGTGTGAGTGAGGGAGGAATGGCACCCCTGAGAGAGGGTCAGTTGTGTCTCCTAGATATTCTATGCCCCTGTGGCCTCCACGCTCAGCTCCTGCCTCAGGATGTCATGGGGAATGTGGGGGTGGGGTAGGGGGACAGACAGGTCGGCAGTTGTACAGCAACAGATAATATTATTGAAAATTGAGGAAGATATGTATAATTTCCCAATAAAATTAAAATTGTTTTTAAGTGGATAGTTTTTATTTAGAACAAATTACTAAAATTCACAATAACAGTAAAGAGAAGCTCAAACTTATATAAAAATTTCAAAAGGGCAATTTCTAAGAAATATATTGAACCAACATGTTTATAACACCAAGATGGACTAAAAATATATATATACTATAGAATGTTATTAGCTAGTATAAAACTTAGCTGATTTACAAAAGATACCCTGAATGAATGTAAGCAGCTAGCAAAGAGCTACAAAACTGTAGGGGGTTTTTTAGCTTCATTTATACAAAGGCTTCAGTTGTCATACATCATTCCAATATCAGTGAAATAGCAGATAGAGAATTTGTATAAAGTCATTACATTGAACATACTCTGATATTCTGTTTTATGTAATTTTATATTAGGGTTACTCCCATGTTCTATTTTTCATAAATCTTTATCAGTGCCTCAGTTGCCCCTGATATCACCTACTTCAATCAAGTTCAATTTCCCACAGTATAAAACTTTTCCTAATATATGTGTATGTGTGTATAGATACACACATACACATATACACAAATATATACACATATGTACTATACATATATACATACATACATATATGCAACTACAGACACCCACACCAACCCTCCACATAATTATCTATTATACTATATATAGCTCCTATTTAGGGTATTATATTAGTGTTTTTATTTTTATTTACTCAAAGAAGCAATTCTTGAACTCACAAATGATATATTTTCAAATGAATTCTTTATATTTTCTTTCTCATTTGTTTTTTGAGATCATTCTTTTGTTCTTATTTAAAGAAAATAAAATGAATGCTTATAATGTATGGATTTTTCTCACTGCTGTGGCCCAATTCTTGGTCAGGGAACCACACACACACACAAATAGTATGGATTTGGCTTTGATTTCTACTTTGGCTGCATCCAAAATAGAAATACTTTGTGACATGAAGTGCACTTAACACCATAATTTTCTAGGCATTATGTTATTGCAGTTTTGCTTGTTCTGTAAATCAGGAATTAATTAGTAGAATTTTTTCCAAATTGTGTTAACTGATTAACTAATTACCAAGTAATTTGTTTCTATTTATGTATACTTTTATGAAAATGTCTGTAATATGTATATTTTAGTCAGTGAAGTGTTTTCCTTGACTTTATTTTATTTTGTGTTTATTTACATCTATTTCAAGGTCTACTATAGAATCATTTTGGTATGTTTCCAGGACACAAAAGACTCTTAGACCTTTCACTAAGATGTCTAACCAGAGGATTTGTTAGCAGCTTAGTTAAAAACTGTATAGTTGACTAAATAGACTTGTGAAGATGCCAAGAATATGAAAAAAACCAAAAGGGAAATACAGATTTTTGTTTTGAAAAAGTGGTTTTGGCAAAACACTGTGCCAGACTTAATTTGATTGGACATCATTTTGACACTGAAATGGCTTTTTTTTTCCATCTAATTTCACCAGACTGCCAAAAATACTGTAAAAACAAATAACTATATTCTAGATGGTTTGTGCCCATCAGTGGCCCTGTCTTTGATTTAACACATTTTACCTAATTGAGCCTAGTAGAAATCTGCTGCCTCAGGAAGCTTTTTCTCTCAAGTAGAAGTGATGAACTGATGGTTTGAGAGAAGGGTGATCATTGTATTCATTTCCAATCAGAGCTGGGACACATTCAGCAGTGATAGGGGTTCTGCTAATGAGTATTCTGGGACATTGGTTGAACAAATCCTGAATTATGGTCTTGGTAACTGTGATCTACAGATGTGTTGATGGGAAGAGTATTTAAATTAGCTGGCAACAATTAAAAATCAGGAGAGTTCATATAAAGTGACCAAGTGATACTAACAGTTCATGTCATAAATGTGGTGCTCTCAGAAACAGGCTCTGGGTTTATTGGGCAGAATGGCAATTAAGGAGTGCCCTTAGGATCAATATCAGTGGAAGGAAAGACTCCAAGGCAACTCAGAGAGATTCAAGCCCAATGACAGCCTGGGTTGACCCCATGAGGCACTCTAGAGATTAAATGGCCAAATACAGCTCCATATGCATACTCTGTCTCAAACAGGCATTACATATGTACTGCCTGACATGGAATCACACTGGGGAGGCAGCTGTCTAAAATTTAGGCAGTCCTTGAAGTGGTTGATAGCTAAAAGCTATCTACAGATCTGGGTCACCAAGACCTTCCTTGAAGTGATACTTTGGTGATGCATCAATGTGTTTACCGAAATGAATACACTTCAGAGCCACAATCAGCTACAGGGGGGCAGTTGCCTCCATGTAACAGGACAGCATTTCCAATATTTTCTACTTGCCCAAGTCATACCTTTCTCTCTATACATTTGAGCCCGTGACCCCTGATCTACAGCACTTTCTCCTGCTGCTATTGTTGGCACCAGAGAGGACACAATTTGTTCCTTAGCTTGTGCTAGGCTCCTGAGCTTTTCCAATACTGATACCTTTCAGTTCTGCAGAACAGTGACAAAAGCAGTGGCTCACACCCATTCACATACAATGCTTCATTTTTAATAAAATATTTGATGATTCTCCTTGATTACTCTGAATTAAATTCAAAAGTGTGACTATATGCATTCCAAACTTCAATATTATGGTCTAACTGGAGTACAAAGTTGAAATAAAAGAAATGTAATTTATAATAAAATAACATTTTTAATACATAAAAACTTGGAGACTACTGTACCAGTAGAAACACTGAAGGAGTAACATGCTTGTATCTGAATGTAGCAGCATAGTGATTACAGGGGCTGTAATTGTGGACTGAAACAATTATATGGCGTAGGCCATCCAATTACCATAGGAAACAATTTTCCAGAATGAGAAGTGACTCATTCCCTCCCCTAAAAGGTAAAACCTTTTTTTTGTTAATCTACACAGTAATACATTACTGAAAAATTCATTGGGTATTAAAACTATTCAATAATACTTGGTATTTATGGTAAAATGTAGTTAAAGTTTTAGTCTCCTTTATTAATAAACCAGTTTTAACTACATGAATAATCAACAAAACATTCGAAGTGAGCGGGATGCAGGATATGAGGCAGGTCTTTTTTATGCACGACTGTTGTCAGCATTTTTAAATTTCTAGCATCTCTGGCACAAATCCAAATTGTCAATTTGACCTTTCAATCAATAATGCCCCTACACTGGAACACCCATATTAAAAACCACTGGAATATGTGAACTTTAATGAACTTTACTAGCTTGCTTGTCATTCCTTGCCCCATTTTACCTAACTCCAGTGGTGCTGCTTCTCTACTGTTTTTCCCTTCCAGGGGTGCCCAATCTTTTGGCACCATGGGCCACACATAAAATACACTAACACCAACAACAGCATCATGATGAGCTAAAAAAGAATCGCAAAATAATTTTCATAATGTTTTTTAAAAGGTTACAAATCTGTGTTGGGCTGCATTCGAAGCCATCCTGAGGTCGGACAACCTTGTGGCTTAAGCCATATGACTGACCAGTCTTTCTAGAACCTGTATCTATAAAAAATTATTCATAGCTTCTGTCATTTAGAAAATGATCTACCATAGTTTCCCAGAATGATACAATAAACCTCTTTTTCACATTTTCTTGTTTCTCAGGATATTTACTTTAAACTGGAAAAGAAATATTCAAATGTGAACTCAAACCAACCCATTCTTGGGAGACTCTAAACATTTAATTCTGCAAATGGAAACATTTATTTTATAAAGATCTTGTTATCCTAATTTGAAATTATTTCCTTCAAGAGAAAGTTTTCTTTGGACTTCTTTGACAGATGCTTCTGACTGCCATTTTTCCAATAAGATTACAGAAACTGTGTTAAAAATAATTGGGAACATTGGTATCACATTTAGAGTGCAGTCTTAATGTCTATAATATATAACGTCCACAGTATTTAATAAATTGAATAGGCTGAGGGTGGCAGCATGGTAATAAAGCCTTGGCAAAAATCTTACATTTTAATCCCACTTCTATCAGTAACTAGTTTATGGGAAGTTAGGTGAAATGTTTAACATCTCTTGGCTCTGTTTTTCCATCTGTGAAGTTACTGAGCTGGAAAACCTGATCTCTAAGGGCCCTTTGAGCTCAAAAATTCATTCACTGTTTTTATGATTACCTTTTCTACATTTTTTCAGATGTTAAATTGGCAAGAAATTAGGCTTTGAGAATTTTTTTGGAAGGCTTTCAGTTCTATTTTGCAAATGCAGATGTTTGCTTACATATAGAATTTCCCTGATGCCTAATGATATATGTCCTCTGCTGCCTTCAGGCAGATTATCCATCTGCTATCTTATGTTGACTCTGAAAAAATAATTTTAAAATGTCTTCAGGAGAGTAACTCCATGGAATATGACATATCTTGAGACACAACCAGGCATGACCCATTTCAGGATAGATGGAAGGGATCTGGAAGCTAATTTACTTAGTGATGTGAAGTTAACACCAAGGTAACTGACCTGTCTACAGCTGTTTCCTTGAGGGAGATCTACATTGGCAGGCAGAGCATGATATCCAGAGTACACGATAGGTGATAGGCAGTAATTACACTCATGTCAGTGGTTTCTAAGAATGAATGTAAAATAATAGAACATATAAATTCATCCTAAATGAATTTAATAGTAAAATACATTCTTTATTGATTAAATACTTATTGAGTATCTACCAAAAGCAAATAAATAAATGACCTGTTTTATAAAACTGCAATATTAGGCCTGGCCACTGATAGGCATAAGTTTACTCAGAACAAGAAACAAGAGACCCAGTTAGAGAAATTAAAAGTCAGGGGACAATTTTATATCAAGAGTGATAAAAATATTCAGTTCTCTTTAAGGCATCAATTAAAGGCTGTACTAGTATCCAGACTTCATAACCTTTATTCCTAAACATCTTCTTTGAACGTTATTTCTAAATGTTTTCTGAAAATTCTCAAGTTTAAACTTGTAGAAATAAGTCTATCTTCTTCAAGATCTTCATAGACACTAGTTTTTAAAGACATCATTCCACAACAGAAGCAAATCAAATACATGCATAACCCACACTAAATTTAAATTTTATTTTAAAAATAAAAATAATCTTGTTATTTTTTGCATGTGATTTATAATTTATGATGGATTATGATTTCTCTGTAACCATCCTTCATGCACATTGTTGTAAAATTTAATGACATTCTTACCAATGTTAAATTTAATAATTAATGAAACTGAAACACTGTTACTTTTTATCATTTTAATTATGTGTTAATTTTTACTTTAAAATGTCCTCTCTTAATTTCATTTTTTTCATGTCACAAACATTTAGTAGTCCTTAGAAATGAGTATAGGCCATATGTTTAGTGCATAAGATTTCTGTTGCATAAGACAATTCATTCTAGGGACACACTGTAAATGGGTAAAGGCAGCTCAGTGTAAGACAAGTGACAATGGTAGAAAGCATACAGAGAGCATATGACCTCTCCCAAGAAAGCAGTCATTAAAAAAAGAAATACATTTCTCTAGATTCAAGTTTCTGGAATCACTTTTGTGAAAAGCGAAAGACAGTGAGGAAACTAAGGCTATCAGTAATGACAACACATAGTAAACCATGTGTAAAGAAAAATAGAAACCAGAATCAAGTAAAGAGTGGCATGTCAATTGTCCTATGAATTTATCCAGGACACATTCATATACTCAAAATAATACTCACTGAGACCTAATATGTATTCCATTTTCAGTAGGTTTGACAGATATAATGCAGAACACCCAGTTGAATTTAATTTCAGATTAATAATTTAAATATTTCCTTTATAAGTATGGGTTGTGTAACATTGGGGACATACTACATAAAAATAATTATTTATTATTTATCTGAACTCCAAATTTAACTGGGCATTTTGTAATTTCCTTAGTTAAGCATGGCAACCTTAAGTTCTAGACAATTTTTAAAACAACATAGCAAAACCAGACATAATCTCTGTTCTAGTGGAGGTAGCAATGGGATTGGGAGAGAAAAGCATTGATCAAACAGCCATGCAAACAAATGTAAACGATTCCTGCAGCGAGTGCCATGAAGGAGAGAGAGATGATGGTGATGCTTTTGAGACTCCATGATCAGGGTTGTGACCTGATTAAAGAGGTCAGAGTGGCCCTTTATGCCATCCAAAAGAACGGAAGGAGTTAACCATGCTAAGGATTGAGGCAGTGTTAGGGATGGGGGTGTTGGGAGGGGGTCAAAGAAGAACATCCCCAGGAGTAAGAGACAGAAAGATTTTGTGCATAGAAATACTATGGATAAGACAAGAGAAGGTCAGACTAGCTCGATGAGTCAGTAGGAAATAAAAGAAGCCATGTTTGTTCTATCAAGATCTGTCTTCATCTTAAGAACAAAGATGAAACCCTTAGATTTTTCAGCAAAGTGAGTGAGTAAATCTCACCTCAAAGTAATTGGAGAAATCACAGTGAACACCTTAAACCAGTAACTTCATGTCTAATCTCCTCTCTCTCTCCTCCCCTGACTCCCCCCAAAATTTGTATCATACAGTTAAAATTATCTCCTTAATCTGATCATGTTATTTCTTTATTTATGAAATCACTCTGGGTCTCCCCACAGGTAATAATTTCAATGTTCTAGAAAATGTGATTATATTTTTCTCCTTTGGTCCATGTGTTTCAACCCTTTCATTTATTTCCCATTTTTCTAAAGGCCCATCCACTACACTATAAGCTAAGATCATTTAACAGAAGTTAATAATTTTATACAATTTTCCTGGTGGACAATGAAAATTTTTCAAGATGAAAGAGATAAGGGCATGCTATATAGTTAAAGGTCTTAAGTGTGTGAAAGAATTTCAATCTAAAATGGAACTGGAGAATGTCACCCATGCACTCTCCGAGGAATGAAACAAAAACTGATTCACGGAATGATGCCTGATTCACGGAAGACCAAACATTATCTCCTGACCAATTAACATCCACCAAGAATCTCTCTCCATCTTCAAGCCAGAGAAATTCCTGAATTCCTGCTAGGACTCTAGCTAGACCATTCTCTCTCTGTGCTCCTTGCTGATGAACACAACTCACCCCCAATCCTCAGTGGCTTCCCTGTAGCTTGACACAGCATGCATTCCCTAACTGCAATTCCTTTGCCATTCCCAAATAATCTCAATGTCTGGTATTATGAGCTTGCTTCAGTTTACCTCTTTATTTTGACTGACAAGTGAAAAGGAGAAAATAATGAAAGAATTAATGATGTGCTGGACCTGGTATAGTTTGGAAGCTCAGTCATGGGATGACAAGGAGCAAAACCGAGAAGTGGAGGCATTAACCTTGATGAGCAGCAGTGGAAGGAGTGTTTAAAGTCATCTTCCACTGAGTTTTGGGCAAGGAAGTAAAAAGTATTTACATGATAAGTTTTGCTTTCAAGGGCAAAAAGGAAGCAGATTATTTTCCAAAACTTTGATTTGGGGGATTTTGCTTGTTTGCTTGTTTCCAAATCTAAAATTTTCCCTTTTATTTTCCCCTAAAGTTGTGTTCCTAAAATTATAGTTAACTGAAGTGTCTGATAAGGTGGCTCTTAGCTAATCAAGGCTTTTATCTATGTTGTTTTCTCACCGACAGATTAATTACTTAAATTGTCTTTTTATTTTTAAGTAGTTCTGAGAAGGAAATTTAGCAATTAAAATGATTTAGACTCTGCAGTTTATGTAGCAGTTCAAATGACATTTGAAAAATAGTGGGGAAAATTAATAAATGATTGTACAGAATAATATGTAGCAGAAATATGTTTATTGCTATAATTAAAAGAGTATAATGTGCTGATCAGGTCAATCTTTACAAAGAATAAACCAGTAGGGCTTTTCAAATGGCTTTAAAAATTGATTGCTTCTAATCAGTCACATTCAAGTTCAGACATGAATTTGAATACTTAATTAATTGATATTGAAGTAATGTGTTATGTACTTTATTTTATGTAGTTGGTAAGTACTTTCTTGTAGAGACATAATGTGTATTCATAAAAGTTTAATTAACTAGAAACTTCAAATAAGTAAAACTTCAAAATAATTAAGAACAAATTTTTATGTTTTTAATTTTTAAAGAAAATGTGCCAATACAAATTTTTATTTTAATACTTTATTGTAAGCATCAGTCTATATATTCACTATAGAAAATAAGTAATATAGGAAATAAAATATTTTAAAAACATAATTATCAGGAATCTTACCAACAAATTAGAATACCTATAAAAACTGGAAGCACAAATTCCTAGATTTGCCCCTCTGATGCTACAGGTATATAAATCATGCACAGATATGAACACATGTAATTACACAAAATAGAATTATTATAATCTATGCAACTATATTTTTAATATGTTTATATGACATTTTATATATTTCCATGCCAATAAATACTGATTTTCATAAATATACTTTTAGCTGTATAGTTTCATTGTACGTATATATGAGAGCTCTCCTGAAAGTATCCAGCCATGTAATATGAAAAAGAAGCATTTATGGTTGGATTTTTTTCCTGACAGCCCTCGTATTTATATAATCAATACAAATTAATTAAATATATATGAGCTATATTTGATTGCTCTGATTATTTTCCCTTTGGACATAAATCTCAAAATGGAACTTAACTATTAAAAAGAGACAAATAATACTTTTGATACTTGACTAATTTGTCTCCTAGCACATAACAATTTAAATCTCCCTAAGTTTCTTTTGCAAGAGTAAGTATAGTCCCTGGACTATATCTGCTATGCCACCATTTGTTGTACATAAAGTTCTTCTAGAGTGTTGTCTTTTCACATTTCTTGATAGTCATTTGTGAAACAAACCTTTTTAAATTTTATGAAATCTTGTTTATTTTTATTTTATGTCTTATACTTTTGGTGTCATATCTAAGAAGTCATTGCTAAACCCATGGTCATGAAAATTTACACTCATGTTTCTCTAACAATTTTAGTCACTGCTCTTATAGTTAGATCTGTCTAATTCTTGTTGAGTTCATTTTTGTGTATGATGATGTATAATCAAACATAGTAAAGGAGGCTCTGAAGGGAAAAGTATACTCCACTCAGTGTGTTCTCCCTTGCTTCTTGATTTTTACATCTGAGAGCTTAATGTCTATTTCAAAGAATAAAATCTATATAAAAGAAATACATATACATATGTGAAAATAACATAAAACCATATATATACATATATATCCCCCCCACACACACACACACACATATACACACACACTGATAAAAATGAGAGAAATGGTTACATTTCAGCATGAGGGAAAAGCATTTTAAGTTCTGTCATAACTGAAAACAGAACATTTTTTAGGCCATTTGGACCTCTGGAGGTCATGAAATTGACCCATTATTTGACAGATTCTATAGGCCAGAAATTGAATTGTGAATGTGACATACATGAAGCTATCCTGCAATACAAAACACATCCTGTAGACCCTATAGCCTCCATGTAAATATCTGTGTTACTGCCAACAAGCATTTCTATAAAGCTTTGTTCTGTAAGAAATTTACTTTTTTTTTTCTGTTTAGTAACGTAATGCATCTAACAGAATGTGTTTGCTCTTCATAACTGCTGTGAAAATAAACATCAGGGGTGTTAAGTTGTCATAAAATGTTCTGTAAATAACTTCTTTGAGATCAGTCACATGACACTTGTTTATCCACATCAATAAAACAAAAGTAGAGATCTATCTTGTTGGTTAAGGATCTACAACAAAGGTAATGCAAAGTAAGTAGGGTTGCAGTTAAACACCGTAGCAAAGCTACCTTTGGCTAGAACTTAATCAACAGCTTAGTAATTAAAAATTGATTGTTCATACTACTCTCACATGAGTAAATTCTTTTTATTATTTATGTTTTTATTGTTTAATTTATGCATATATAAATGTTTATATATGCAAATATATATATGAGGCTGGACAATTAATTTCACAAACCTTGTGACAATTAATTTCATATACCTCCTTGCTGAATATCACTGTGGTCACCTTCAAAATACTCTACCTGGGAAGTTATGCACCGATGCCAGAGCCTCATCCACCCTTCAAAGCAATTCTGGAACTCTTTTTCTGGAATGGCCATCAGAGCTGTCACCCTACCCAAAATCTGACAATTAAGTTCCTGAACTTAAGGTCTCACTCAGTTGTTTGTATAGTGCTACCAACGTAAATGCATGTGGCATGTTCCTGAACTTAATTTTCAGATTTTGGGCAGGATGACAGCTCTGCCAGACATTCCAGAAAGAGTTCCAAAATTGCTTTGAAGGGTGGACTAGGCACTGGCATCGGTGCATAGCTTATCAAGGGGAGTACTTCAAAGGTGACCATAGTGATATTCAGTAATGAAGTATGTAGCACATTTTCTAGACTGAGTTCACAAAATTAATTGTCCAACCTCATACATATATATATTTTTTGGTACAATTTCAGATTACATTAAACAGATGATTTTGAAAACATGAAAAACGGATATGATTATAACAAATTTGCATGAGTGAATTAAGTATAACTTATACCAAAAATTTGTCTTGTTAAAATTTATTAAATATCAATTTTAGATTAATTTGGTATGAGAAATGAATTTAAGTGTACTTACTCCTTTCTTCACTAAGGTCTTCGAGAACATTTTACTATTAACTGGCATGCATGAGAAACTTTACACAGGTGCTGATATCATTAGAAAAATATGACTGTCAAAAATGTTATTGCTATATATATTTTTAGAAGTGTGTTACTGAATACGTTCCTTAGTCTCATCCAATTAAAATTAAAATTCTGAATCTATTCCTTAAATAGAACAGGAGCAATACTAATAAAAAATTGGGAATAAGCATGACACAAACATTGATCAATCACAGCAGATGGGATTTAAAGACCAGGGATGATTGTGCTGGATTATATAAACTAAATATGAACATAGAAACATATTTTTAAAAGGCATTCTTACTTAAATGTTGAATCATAGAAAATTGTAGGAAAGCTAGAAAGCTATTATATGACTTAGCAAAATTAGAATTCTAAATGATGAATCTTGGTAATACTATTGCTAAGCTAGTTTCATGTAGCAAACCTGCTATTTGAGATTAATACAAGGTCTGACAATTAAGTTCAGGAACTTGCCCCCATGTACTTACATTGGCAGCACTGTACAAACAACTCAGTAAGGTTTTATAACTTGTTATAGCTGTGTCTCACAGCTGTGTTTGTGTCGACATGTGGAGGTGTCCTGCTGAGTGGTGTTCATTATTGTTGTATGTTTTTGTCTACCATCATGGGAATGTTAAAGCTTGAATTAGAGCAAAGAACAAACATTGACTTTCTCTTTAAACTTGGAAACTGTGGAAGCAAAATCAGGGACATTTTAGTTCAATTTTGTGAGGATAATGCCATGAAGAAAATAGCAGTGTATAAATGGATTAAACATTTTTCTGAGGGGAGAGGTGGCATCACTAATGAAGAGAGGTCAGGGTGGCGAGTAACAAGCAGAACTAAGAAAAACATTGGTAAAATTTGTAGAGTAGTGCATCAAAATTATTGGCTAATTGTGAAAAGCATAGCAGACCAAGTAAACATCCATAGAGAAACAGGAAAATCTTAACTGAAAATCTTGACATGAGGAGTGTTTGTGCAAAAAAAAGTTCCTCAAGGAGGTCAACAATGAACAAAAGCAAAAGAGAGTCAAAGCTTGCCATGGCCTTTTGGAGAGGCAAGATGATGTTTTGGGTCATGTTATCACTGGTGATGAAACATGGGTTACCAATACGACCCTGAAACAAAGTGTCTAAGTGCACAATGGAAGTCAGCCAATTCTCTAGGACCAAAATAGTTCTGACAGTCCAAATTAAGAGTCAGAACAATGTTGCTAACCTTTGTTGATATCAGAGGGATTGCTCATTGTGAATTTGTACCAACTGGACAGTCAGCAAAGTTAACTATTTGAAAGTGCTGAAAAGGCTGTATGAAAAAGATGTAAACTACCTGAAATTTTCACCAGCAACTCATGGCTCTTGCATAACAACAATGCACCAGATCACACAGCACTGTCTGTGAGGGAGTTTTTAGCCAATAAACAAATAACTGCATTGGGACACCCTCCCTACTCACCCGATCTGGCCCCCAATTACTTTTTTTCTTTACCCAAAGATAAAGGAAATATTGAAAGAAAGACGTTTTGATGACATTCAGAACATCAAGGGCCAGCTCCGATGGCCATTCCAGAATAAGAGTTCCAACATTGCTTTGAAGGGTGGACAAATCACTGACATTTGTCCATAGCTTCCCAAGGGGAGTACTTCAAAGGTGATCATAATGATATTCAGCAATCAAGTATTTAGCACTTTTTCTAGGATGAGTTCATGAACTTAATTGTCAGTCCTCCTAATGAGAAATGTGAAGTTTTTAGTTATACTCAAAGAAACAATTTAAAGAATATTAATTTTAAATTTAACTTTAAATTTAAAGAATATTAATGACTTAACTATTACTAGGAGACAAAACTAACAAAAACACAAGTGATTAAGGTCTACATAATTTTGAAAATGTAATATTGTAGGAAAACAAACCTAATTTAATAAAAAGCAAGATTAATAGAAAAATAATGTTTCAATCTAAATAGTCATTAGGTCCACAGTGCTCTACTGTGTCCCAATTAAATGTTCAGTGTCTCATTTATATTTTCTTGCCACCATTTTAATGAATGATACTTATAAATAATCTGTAAAACATAAGATTGGCCTTGAGAGGAAAAAGTCTTGAAGCTGTATGATATATGGCAACATGAAGAAAAGATGAAATCTTTCAGTTGCATAAGGCAAGACTTAAGGAACATAGAAGTACATTCAAATATCTAATGTACTGTAATAAGAAATAGGGATTGGAGTCAATTGTGTACCTTAGACAACACAAGAAATTTCCATGGATGGTAATAATTCAGAGGCAGCGTTCAGTCCAAAACAAAGTAGTATGCCTTAGTAAAAATTAGAACTCCAACAAGGAAATGGGCTAACTCTCAAAATGGTGGGCTCCTGTCACTGGCTGACCTTGGATGAACCCTGGTCATGGATAGCATGAGATGCGCTCCCTTCTTCAAAGGCAGATATGATTAACTCACATTTAAGTTTGTTGCTGCCTCTCATACTCTTATTTTACGATCACTTTGACACATTTCAATGTTATAACTTGTCATTTTAATCTCTAAATTGAGGATGATGCCACAGAAACCAGTAAGCCATGTGACAATGTTTCATGATGCATGTTCCCTTAGAGATTAGTAGACAATGTAATTTTACATATAAATTGTTTTTGCTTTTATTTTTATATCAATAATTTATATTATAACCAGAAAATATCTAGATGTGTATATGACGTATATAAAAATGATCAATTTTACATCACATCATCAACAAAATTTTTGTTTCATTTTTTTCTCAACTAGGTATTGTATTTTAAAGAGTCTATTCTAAACAATGAAAACAGCCTGTTTTCCTGAGCCAGTGAATATATTTCCTTTATATAAATGAAGAACTCAAACATTTCAAGGAACTGGTATTATATAAAGGCCTGTTTCTG
Source organism: Lyroderma lyra (assembly GCA_004026885.1). Taxonomy (NCBI): domain Eukaryota; kingdom Metazoa; phylum Chordata; class Mammalia; order Chiroptera; family Megadermatidae; genus Lyroderma; species Lyroderma lyra. The sequence goes on along the minus strand of PVJL010010276.1, from coordinate 23,773 downwards.
CTGTATATTTTATGAAATACTTCATGATGTCCACAGAGCATGTTTAGTATGTTCATCTAGAAAATTAGATTCAAAACCCCAATCCCGAGACAATACGCCTGATGCTTCCACCGTCCCATACCATGGCACGTACATGGTTTTAGCTTGTATTGGTTTTACATGGCTTGATTTTGCATGTTTCATTTTTTTCATTTTGGTAATTTAATTTCTTTCTGTTGAGCTTACCTACGTATTTTATAAATACAGTATATTTTATTCCATGGGAGAAGAGAGTGTCCAAGTGAATCTGCCATTTTTTTAGTGTTCTAGCCAATTTTATCAGAAACTTGAAGAACACTCATTCTTTCTCTTTCAAGCTATTGCACTATTATATTTTCAGTGGACTTAAACTAATATTTTTCCTTTTCCCCTTCCTTTCCTAGCATATTGAAAGGGGTGTAAGTCAAATATGTATTCAATTTACCATAGTCTCTCCTTTTTGCCAAGTAGTTTTTTAAAATACTATCAATCATTTTATATTATTATAGTAAAAAATGGTGCCTGGTAATGAATCTAATACCAGCAGGCCTAATAGGCCAATGTATAATAGTATCTCAGGTAATGACAAACACTGTATTGTCTACATAAACTAAAATTTAATTTAACTATTTATTTAAATTTTAAAAATAAATCAATTGATTAATTGAATAAATAACTTGTACTTGAGGAAGTAACAGAAAGAACACTTTTCCTCACTTCTATTTGTGTCCCAAAGCCTGTGTGATTCTATTTCCAAATGATGTCTACATGGAACTAAAATTCAACCATTTTTCATTTCATTCTTTGGTAAACAAAGGTTTTTGGATTATATTCAGAATCTGTGAAAGATTTTTTTAAATGTTATGGAAAAAAATTTTAAGTAAAATCTATGGATTCAACCAATTTTAATAATCAGAGATTTTCTAATTATTTTGATGAATAAGATCACAGTCATGTTGAACAAACTGATTTTACTGTACCTTAATCAAATAAAGTTACTTATTCATGTTATTATTATTATTGGAGGTCTGTGAACCCAAAAGGTGCCCAAGTGCTCTAATATAAATAATACTTTCCCTCTTCAAAGGATTTCACAAAAGTATTAAATTAAGAATTTTTAAAAGAAGGAATGCCAATGTATAAAATATCTATCTGGAGCAGCCTCGTGAGCCTACAACCACCTTTATTAGAAATCCTACCTGCTCTGTGATATTCCTGTACTACCAAATAGTCTAGCAATGTTGCCTCTCCATGCTCCTAATAGGCAAAAATAAATTACAAATATATTTGAGTATCCCCAAGTTTTGTACAAGGCTGAAAATAGTGCTAGTAATACATGAACATTGTTCAGCATTGCCTCAATAAAAAAATAAAGACATATTAAACAATTTGACTTGTCTCAGTCTGTTTGTCAAAGTTTTTGTTTCCTATGGTTTGAGGAGAAAAAAAATCAAAGTATAATCTACTCCAGGGAGAGGTGGCAGCCTGTCCTTTAGTAGACCTAATATAAACACTAACGTGGAAATCAGCAAAATATATATTATTCCCTTAATCTTTTTCCATACTTAAACCAATGCTTTTCAAGCCCATGAATAGTGTATTTATGAATCATTAATGGAATTACATACATGAGAACATCTAGCTGAGTGCTTGGTTTAATCAGTGAAAAAAACCCATTAAATTTAACTTCTCATAAATTTATCCCCAGTCAGAATTCCCAGTGAAGTTTAAAACAAGAAAAGAGCTAGAGAGACATAGAGAATGAAAGTCTGGATTTAATGCTTCTTATGTAAAATATGGTAGAGGAAATGATAATATACAATAGGAATTATCACTTAGAGCCTAAGTGTTCCATTTCGTCAGAATTTATAAATAACTTCTTAGAAATAGGGTTTAAAAAATATTTCCCATGGCATCTGGCATTTCAGATGTATCCTATCAGAGATTCTCAGTGGTTGAAAGGGGCCCAGGACATTTTAATTTTTGAGATTTCCAATATATTATAAATGATGAAAAAGCAAAGGAAGCATACAAAATTGAGACTTTAAATGATTACAGTAAGGCAATTGATAATTTAACACATTAAAAATGCAGTTACTTTATAAATAACCTTAGTTGGAGATTAATATTGTTAAATGTATCAATGTTATTAATATGTTCTTCATAACAAAGAGAGATGGCTGGTGGGCCTTGTTTCATATAATTTCCAGATAATAAAGATTACCCTGTGAGAGAATTGATATTTTCTTTAATTTCGATCATTATGATAGAAACTTTAAAAATATATATTTCTTTCCTATCTAAAGGCTATTTGAGTTAATGTTATAAAGCATCAAAAAGTTAAACATGACTATTTACTGTTTTCAATGATAGCATATTACCAGATGGTTAGTAAACATGAATTAAATAATTCTGTCCCTTTTAGAACACGATCTTATCTATCTAGAAATAATTCAGGCAGTCAATATTTATTCATACCTGTCATATGCCAAGCACTATTATAGGCTCTGAAAATACATCAAGGAAGAAATTACACACAAAACAACACCTATTCTCATGAAGTAATCAAGGCAGGGGGTAGAAGAATAGACAACATCATGATTTCATTCATTAAAAAAAATTTAAAATACCACTTAATATTTATAATAAAGTTATATGCTTATGGCAAAATTTAAAACAATATAGAAGACTATAGCTAAAATTAAAAGTCCTTCCCTTCTATTTCTCCACAAAATCCCACTCCTGAGAGTAATTATTTGTTAAATTTCTATATGTACATATTTATCCCATAAATATATGAATCATATTGCCTCTGAAAAAGTAGAAAAAATATTTATAGTCCCATAATCAGATATATGTAATAGATTTATATATTTTACAGCTTTTTCTCTATATTTATACACAAATTTATATGATCTAATATAAATATATAATTATATACATGTAATATATAATACTTTTGTGAAAGTTGAATTATAAGAAATGAATAAATTCCTTTTTTAGTTTTCTAAATCCAAATATTTCTTATTATTTATGCAGCTAGAACAACGCCTCTCAATCTTCATTTGCAATAAATCTTCTTACTTTTGTTTTTTCTATGACTTTAGGAGGCTTACAGGATATGTAGAAAATAAAAAGAGTCTTTAGTCTTAAATTTCAGATGGCCATGGTTTTATGTATTTATCATTGTCCAGGTCAGCATGTTTTTAAATGTCTAATGTTTTCAGGAATCAATGCTAATAGGTCCATAGAAACCTTTTACCTAGACTACCTAGAGAGAATGTCTAATGTTTAGTCTTCGAGGCAGCAGCGCCCCACCTCCATTCCTAGACCCAACTTCTCCCTCTCCATCACACTGCACAAAAAGTTCTGTCACTTCCTGGAGTGTTGCAAGCCAGTACCCAGCACAAATTACAGATAACAACTCATAATCTGCAGATCAGCAGTCCCATTTAAGGCTTAAGTGCTTGTTTTTCTCTCTCTCTCTCCCTCTGTTTCTGTCTCTATCTCACCATCTTTATCTCTATCTCTATCTATCTTTATCTCTATTTTTCTGCTTTTCTCTCCTTTCCCAGTCCATACCTCAACCTCAAGGTTCAGAAACTCTAATATCTTCAGGAGGAACTTTAGTGTGGGAAGCAGCAGAGTATGACATTCAGGAGTGAAGACTGATAAATTCAAAAGTACATGCCACATAAGTGTTTATATTTTTAAATTAAAGATAACAAAATTCAACACTCTGCTGTCTCAAAAATACACATTTGATAAGAGACCACCAACATGGACTTCTTCGTGTGCATTAAAAGAGAAAAAGCATAATATTTAATTAGTTATTGCTTCTTGCACATCTCTTGGGGAAAGGAATCACAAATTTCATGGATATCTTTTTTAAATGGAAGGATACATAGAATAAAATAAAAATAATATAACCATAAATCATGATGCCTTGCTGCACATAAATTCATATTTTATATGTGAAAACAATTAAATTGGATAAAAATATTATTTTATGTTTGCTAGTTAATGAGTTTTGAAATGAGTAGGTACTATCAGCAATGGATAATGAAATTTTAGTTTGCTTTGCCTCCAGGCTTTATTGGAACAAAAAACTTTCATGTTCTATAGCATCAATGTTCCTTTTCATCTCTTGTGGCTTGAGTGAGTAGGTAGCTCTGCTTGAATTCTCTTGATAATCGTGTACTCTACATTACATATTATATTTTATTTAATTTCTGAACTTAGTAAGTTGTTAGAAAGTTTTGCTTTCCTTGATCAAAACATTTTCTTAGGTAATTCAACCCATTCATTCTATAAATCTACTTACGGAGCTAACAGTAAAAGTGTGAAACCTCTAACCCACAGTTTCTCAATCATTTGAATAGAAGTGTCATGCCCTCTCAAGGCAGACTGAATATCTTCTGTAAGTTTTTCATGAAATGTTTTTATTAGATATTTTATCCATATTGTTTGTTGTTCTCTGCAAAACTGAACCAAGATCTTATTTAAAATGTGTTAGCATTTTTTCTTAAAGTATAAAATTTCATACTGAAAACAGAACAAGTATCCTGTGGTAAATTCTTTACCAGACCCAAATAAGGACTGAAAACTTTCTTTTCCTATTTATTATATTTTTTCCATCAGAAAATAAAATTTGCCATGATAATCAAGATATTTTACAAAAAAATTTTAGGAAATTATGCATATAACAGCTTTAAAAATAAGGGTATAAATTATTCATATTTTAATTGCAATGCATTTTATCTTAAAGACCAGGATATGAAAAATCATAGTCTTCAGATTATGAATCAAATATTTATTACTACACACTTCAAAGTAACCAAAAACAAACATATAAAAAGACTACATTAAACTAAGTGAATGAAGATTGCATTGTACTTACAACAATTTATAAGTAAAAACCAAAAGATATTAAAGATATACCGATAGCAGTATCTGTATCAAATATTGGATCATCTGTGTGAAAACGTGTAATACACTTTCCAATGTTGTATACCAGTCCTTTTTATTACAATAGTTATTTACAGTTGTCAGTAATCTTAGTAACATTAATCTTAATCTTTCAATATCAAATTTGAGTATTCTTTATTAAATTATTATTAATTATACTCCACTCATTAATCTATAATCCACTATTTTATCCATTCCACACATATTTCAATAAACAAGAGATTCAGTCACTGCCCTCATGGAGCTTACATTATAGCATGTTACTTATAGGAAGCCTTAATTTAAATGAAAACTTTGCACATCATTCATGCCATTCAAAACAAATGGCTCTTTTAAACAGGAGGATCACCTTAAGTCTTACCATTGCAGTTATTTTGATAACAAAGAATATAGTGAAACTATGTTACTGATACTTTGCCTACTTATTTGTATGTCATTAAATGTACTTTCCAGCCTTTTAGGAAAGATTTCTTTCCACTCTCAAACCATCTCATAGAACGGCAGGCAGAACTGTGGCCCACCAAAAATGTCCACAACCTAACCCCTGTAATTTGTAAGTGTGTTACCATACATGGCAAAAGAAACTTTAGAAATGTGATTAAAGTTTGGTTGGCATGGGTAGATTTTCCAGAATTATTCAGGTGGTCTTTATCTAATCACATAAGGGTATAAAAGTGGAGACTTCCCTGATTGTGGTCATTTTGTGTATTTTTTTCATGAATTGTATATTTTATAAACATGTTGATATTAATAGTAGTTTTCTTTGGATGATAAAATTACTAGGAGCTTATTTTCACTGTTTTGTTATTTTCCAAAGTTTTCATTATGAGTTTGTTATTTTATATAGATTTAAATTATTTTTGTATATGTTATTTTCCCTTTTAGAAATAATATGCTATAGACTCAAATTCATCCCCCCAAAATTCACATGTTGTAGCCCCAATTCCCACTGTGATAGTAGTTAGAGATGAGGCCTTTGGGAATAATTAGATTTAGATAAATTCATGATGTTGTGACTCTTATGATGGGATTAGTATGCTTATAGTAAGAGAAACCAGAAAGTTTCTCTAGCTCTCTCCCCCATAGGTATAATAGAAAAACACCAGAGACAAGTTAGTAAGAGAGTTCTCACCAGAAACAAACAATGCTGGCACTTTGTTCTTGGACTTCTAGCCTCCAGAACTATGAAAAAATAAATTTCTATTTTTAAGCCAACAGTCTATGGTATTTTGTTATGGAGATAAGATATATAATTTATAGTTCATTTATCCTTAAAACAAGAATGTTGCATTGTTTAAAGTTATAAAACACATCTAAGAACTTGTTGATATCTTTTAGAGAATATAAATACTAATATTAGAATCCATAGTAAGATATATTTTAAGAATAAAACTGTTTGAGAGAGTTCTATTGACAGGTATTTCATTCAATATTTTTTAATTAACTGGATTTTTTTCTTTATTTTCCATCAATTTAAAAATTAGAACAGTTTCTGGTTATTAAGAATCATCTCATAGATAAAAGAAAAATGCTCCAATTATCCTTTAGAATGAGTTTTCATACTACATGCACATCGACTCTTCTCAAGAGGAGACATACCTATTTCAAGACGTTTTTTAAAATTACAATTTAAGCAGCCCTTATTTGTGTCAAAATTGTTTAGTCTGCCTGAATTGCTCCAAGAAGAAATATGCTAAAGAGGCTGTATAAAAGGAAAACTTCTTGTTATTCAATTCATATGTTCCTCCTGAGAATTTATTTAAACACATCTATTTTAAGAACCTCTTGGAAAATTTACATTTTATCCAGAGTTGTTATAAACAACAAATATAAAGAAAATTCAAATAAAGTTGGTGAAGCAGAAATGTGTTGAATTACTTCAGTAATACTTTAATGTCTATTTATATATGCTTCTAATATTTTCCTCTGAAACATTTATGGAGAAAGAAATTGATTGTTAGAAGCAAGGACCTAGTAGTAGTCCACTCAGACAACATGTTCCAATAGATAAACTGTTATAACACCAATAAGAATAGAAATATATCCAAATACTATATACCTGCAGTTGCACTAATAAGAAATAGCTAAATAACCCACCTGCTAGCAAATTACCCTTGTAATATACTAGGGTTGTCCAGAAAAAAAATACAGCCATCAATGCCTTTAGTTTTCATATTACATGGCTGGATATTTTCCAGAAAGCACTCATATATGCATTAACAACTAAGTCCCATCTCACAGCATATACTAATACATATTGCTGATTAAAGAAATGAAGGTATATAGTTGCTATAAATATAGAGCCTGAGCGCTACATATATACATTATATACAAGTATATGTGTGTGTGTATATATATAGATACACACACACACATGTATTTATAATGCATATATTATATATAACACTGCTAATGTACTTAGTATGTATATGAGTGTATATATGGCTACCTAACATGTGCATGTTACATATGTATATGAGGGCTTTCTGGAAATTATCCCGTCATGTAACATGAAAAATGGATTTATGGCTAGATTTTTTTCTGGACATCCCTCATATAAACATAGATACATATAGACACATATATACATATATATACATATATGTATAACACATACAGTATCTTGGGTGCATATATATATATACACACACATATATATATATAAAATATATAATCATGTGATTTGTACTCTGATTTTTTAATAGAAGCACTAAAAACTGCTTACTACTTTTACATAAGAACACGGGCCTTCATGTTTTCCCCAATTTTACAGGGTTGGTAAAGCTGATTTTCCTGTCTTGGCAAAGTTAGGTGTTGAGATGGGATAGTGAAGATCGAGGAAACATGGATTGTCCATGTCTAAATGTAAAAGAGTCATGATCAACCTCCATCAGTAGATTTGGGGGCTAAGTGTGACGATCCCATCACACCATCTAGGGCTTGACAAATATACTCAATAATATTGTTCCCTAAGTAATCTTTAATTTATTATTTATGGATATAAATAAAATTGAGTATAAGCATATGCCTATGTTTAGATATACAACTTTTTTTAATAATAATTTTTATTTTTCCCAAATAATAACATGGAATGATACTGGCACTAAATACCTTTGTATTCTGAACTAGGTTAAGATCAGTATCTCATTTGATTTAGGCCATATGTGTCCTGAGAGGGTATAATGTGGCTAGACAACCTTGCACACTGTGTTTGCCTAGTCCAGCTAGTTTTCATTCTACTAAGAGAAAAGACATCATTCTGTGGCACTGTAATGAATTCTAACCATAAAATCAACCTATTAGGAAGTACTTCTTAAAGATCAAGAATATCATGCTAGGATACAATTTCTGTGTTTAGGTGGTGAGTACTTGAAGACCTGTAAGTAATGTTTGTATACACTACTAACAAGCTAATCCAAATTATATTGTATTTTATTTTCCCTCATAGGAGGTACTGAACCAGTAAATGTCATTAAAATTGTAGTCCTTTACACAGCAAAAGCAGTAATAAGAGGGAAATTTATATCATTACAGGCCTATCTTAAGAAACAAGAAAAATCGCAAGTAAACACCTTAGTATCCCATCTTAAAGAACTAGAAAAAGAAGAGCAGACAAAACCCAAAGGCAGCAAAAGAAAAGAAATAATAAAAATCAAAGCAGAGCTAAACCAATTAGAGAACAGGAGGACAAGAGAAAAAATTAATATTACGAAGAGCTGATTCTTTGAGAAAGTCAACAAAATTGACAAACCCCTGGCTAGACTAATCAAAGGACGAAAGGAAAGGACACAAGTATGCAAAATTAGAAATTAAAGGGGAGAAATTACCACTGATACCACAGAAATACAAAGGATGATAAGAAAATATTATGAAGGACTTTATGCCACTAAATTTAACAATTTATGGACAAGTTTCTAGAAACCTACGGCCTACCCAGACTGAACCAAGAAGAACTGGATAATCTAAATAGACCAATCAATAGCAAAGAGATGGAAATGACTATCCATAATCTCCCTAAGGCAAAAGGCCTGGACCAGCTGGTCTCACAAATGAGTTCTACCAAGCATTCAAAGAAGAATTAACACCTATCCTCCTCAGACTCTTCCAAAAAATTGAAGAGGAAACAATACTTCATAACTCATTCTATGAGGCCAACATTACCCTAATACCAAAGCCTGGCAAAGACAACACAAAGAAAGAAAACTATAGACCAATATCTCTGATGAACACAGATGCAAAAATCCTTAAAAAAATTAGCTAATAGAATACAACAATGCATCAAAAAGATCATTCATCATGATCAAGTGGGATTCATCCCAGGAGCACAAGGATGGTTCAACATATGAAAATCAATCAATGTGATACACCACATAAACAAAATAAAAGATAAAGACCATATGGTCATATCAATTGATGCAGAAAAAGTTTTCGGCAAGATACAACATCCATTTATGATCAAAACACTAAATAAAATAGGTATAGAAGGAAAGTATCTCAACATAATAAAGGTCATATATGACAGACCCTCGGCTAACATCACCTTGAATGGGAAAAAGCTAAGCCTACTTCACTAAAATCAGGAAAAAGACAGGGATGTCCTGTCACCCCTGCTATTTAATATAGTACTGGAAGTTCTAGCCACAGCAAACAGGAAGGAGAAAGGAATGAAAGGTATCCACACTGGGAAAGAAGATGACAAATTGTCACTATTTGCAGATGACATGATCCTTTATATAAAAAATTCCAAAGATTCCACCAGGGAACTATTAGAAACAATAAACGAATATAGTAAAGTCGCAGGATACAAAATCAAAGTACAAAAATCAACAGCATTCCAATATACAAAAAAACAAATCCTCAGAAAAAGAAATGAGGGAGTCAATTCCTTTTGCTATCACAACAAAAAGAATGAAATACCTGGGAATTAACTTTACAAAGAACGTGACAGACTTATATACAGAAAACTATAAGACGCTTTTGAAAGTAATTGAAACAGATTTTAAGAGGTGGAAAAATATCCCCTGTTCATGGATAGGAAGACTTAACATTGTTAAAATGGCCATTCTGCCCAAAGCAATCTACAGATTTAATGCAATACCCATCAAAATCCCACAATCATATTTTTGTGAAATAGATAAAAGAATTATCAGATTTATATGGAACCTCAAATTGCCAAAGCAATACTACATAAAAAGATTAAGGTTGGTGGTGTTAAACTCCCTGACTTCAATTTATATTACAAAGCATCAAAGCAGCTTGGTATTGGCAGAAAAACAGAAATATAGACCAATGGAATAGAACTGAAAACCCTGAAATAAACCCAAAAATTTATGGACAAATCATTTTCGATAAAGGAGCAAAAAACATACAATGGGGAAAAGACAGCCTCTTTAGTACATGGTGCTGGGAAAACTGGAAAAACATATGCAAAAGAATGAACCTGAGTTGTGAACTCTCTCCATATACAAAAATTAACTCAAAATGAATTAAAGACCTTCATATCAGACCTGCAACAATAAAGTGTATAGAAGAAAACATTGATACTAGCTTATAGAGTAGGACTCAAAGAAGACTTCATGAACCTGACCTCAAAGGCAAGGGAAGTAAAAGCACAAATAAATGAATGGGATTATATCAAACTAAAAAGCTTCTGCACAGCAAAAGAAACCATCAACAAGGCAAAGAGACAGCCAACTGAATGGGAGAAAATATTTGCAAATAACACATCAGATAAGGGTCTAATATCTAAAGTACATAAAGAACTAATAAGACTTAACAACAAAAAAACAAACAACCCAATTAAAAAGCGGGCAGAAGAACTAAACAGGCACTTCTCCCACGAAGAAATACAAATGGCCAGCAGACATATGAAAAAATGCTCATCCTCATTAGCTATCAGGGAAATGCAAATCAAAACCACAATGAGATACCACCTCACACCTGTGAGAATGGTTGTTATCAACAAGACAAGGAATAACGAGTGCTGGAGAGGATGTGGAGGAACTCTGGTACACTGCTGGTGGGAGTGCAAACTGGTACAACCACTGTGGAAGGCAGTGTGGAGGGTCCTTAGAAAATTGGGAATGGAGTTACCGTATGACCCAGCAATCCCCCTTCTGGGGATCTACCCAGAAAACTTGAAAACCTTTGTCTGCAAAGACTTATGTACCCCAGTGTTCATTGCAGCGCTGTTCACAGTGGCCAAAACATGGAAACAACCAAAGGTCCCTGCGACAGATGACTGGATAAAGAAGCTGTGGTACATACACACAATGAAATATTACTCAGTTATAAGAAAAGATGAAATACTGCCATTTGCAACAACATGGATGGACCTGGAGATCATCATGCTTAGTGAAATAAGCCAGACAGAAAAAACAAAGAACTGAATGACCTCACTCATATGCGGAATATAAAACTGAAAGCAACAAAGACAAATGAAATGAACAAACAAACAAATAACCCATGGACACAAACAATAGTTTAATGTTTATTTGGGGATGAGTGGGTTCAGGAGGGGAGAAAGGGGAGAGGGTGGGAGAAGCTAAATATAAGGTGATGGAAAGAGAAGTCACATTAGGTGGTGAACTTATATATACAACAAGCTGACAATGCACTGTAGAACTGTATGCCTGAAACCTATGTAATCCTTGCTAACAGATGTCACCCCAATAAGTCTAACAATAAAAATGAATTTAAAAAATTGTAGTCCTTTAGATTTAAAAATAAAGTCTTTAACTGTAATAAAGCTCCAAATAAAAAATTAATAGATATAAAAACTAATATTCTAATCATAACTGTCCAAAGCTATCCACAGCATTCATTGGTAAACATATGCCTCCATCAAAGTTTTCCTTAAAGTTGTCTTTAGAGCCTCCTTCTCTTTCAGCTTCAGTACATCTCACAATTCAAAACTTTACAGAAAACTTCTATAAAGAAAATAAAATATTCTGCTTCTGAGATTCCAAGTAATATTTCAAATTCATAAGACAATAGTTTGAAAGCCAAATATTTTGCTTGTAAGAGTTGAGCATTTTGAGAAAATAAAATGATTTTAAGATTAAAAAGGTTGAAGACTAGAAGAAAACTAAACAGAATTGTTGCAAAAAAACACAGATGGGAAAAAGACTACAAAAAGAGCCAGATAATCTTACCCAGTGGTCATCACTGTAGTTGCTGGAGCTGCCAGTGAGGCAGGGGTTTCCCTCAGAAGAACTGAGTGGGGCTCACTTCTTAGGACTTGCAAGAATTTGTAAAGAAAATTTCAGTTTTGGCCTTTATCCTAATGCCATTGTCTTGTGAGAAAACATTTGATGCGAAGTAATTATTTTTAAAGGCATGGAGTATAATAAACAATCCAGAGGATTTTTACCTTTGCCTATATCATGAGAGCTTAAATAAAGCATCAAATTTCTCTCAGTAAGAATCATTTTAGAATTATTTTAAAACTTACATATTGTAAAAATGAACACACAATTTTGGGAGAATGTTTTAATATAAAACTCTAAACATTTAAAATGTTATTTATTCAATATCCCTGCCCTGCATAAAACTACTCTTACCAGGTGAGAATTTAGCCTCCTAAAATTAGAAGAGAAATCAATTGGCAATCCTCCCACACAATAATCAACTGCATTTACTAATACTCTAGAATTGCATCTTGTGGTGTCTTCCAAATGTTTCATTTAACTTAGTTTGGCCTCAATGTAAGGAAAAAAAAATAATACTTCTGAGTGTTGCAACTAATCGTAGATATTAAGATGATATGAAGTCATCTTTTAAGAATCTGTTCCATTGCACGATTTTAGCTCCCAAATGAAATGAATATACTTTTATTTCCATTTAATTGCCTGGGATACTTCTTCAATCTTAACAACATAACCACTTTCTGTTAAGATATTGTATCTCCCCCACTGTGCATACTCCAGGCGAAACATTAAACCATGCTACTGTTCTCTAGCCAAAGGATGGAACACCACTAAAGTTCTATGTAAGACAATCCTCAGGACTTCTGTTTTTAGTTGCTGTATATTTGTTCACATTTTGGGGCTTAATTGCTATGGTATTTCTCTTATTGTGAACCCCATCCTTGATAGTTCCAAAACAATGAGATCTTCTTCAAAAGCTCATTCTTTACTATAGAAGTCTTTCCTTAGCCAACTCATGTTTCTCAACTTTTATTTCTTATTGAAACTTGATCTATCATTCTATCTCCCTCCATGACAGATAGATGATAGATGGATAGATAGATACTAATTTAATACAACAAGTATCTGTTACTGAAATTTACTATAATTATACTAACATCATAGAATTTTTATCAGGATTTCTATAAAAAGGAACCAATGAATATACTAAAATTGCAATTGTATGGAGGCATCGTTGTACTTCGGTTGTTTCTTCCCAGTGAAAATAGCATAAAATTTGTCAACCCTGTAACAGTGAATGTATACCTAAGAGAGATTCAAATTAAATTTGATATAGAAACTGATTACAATAATATGTTTTTTGTATATGCTTTTAAATAAAACATATATTGTACCTGTTAGTAGTTATTTAAGTGCTATCCTGCCAATGCTGTGATGTGCCATTGCTCCCATCAAACCCCCTTTATCATTTGAACTGAAGTCCTTGATATGTTTGAATTTCAGCTTTTTTCCTATAAAGTGGAAATAACTTCTATCTTATTCGTTTTAATATCAAAGCTTTTAATATTTAAGAGGAAAGTAATTCAATATAATGATTTCCCAAATCTATATGACAGCACTGGGTAGTTTTACTGGTTTTAGAAAGTTGTATCTTTTTAATCATAGCAGATAGTCATTGTGTAAAGATTCATTCAGCATTGTTTCATTGAAAAAAGGCAATTGGAAAATGTGCAATAGCATCAGTTAAAATTTTTAAATAATTATATATTACCACAGAAAGGCAAAGTATATAAATGACATTATATTTATTTTAAATTTTTGTTATATGGTAATAAATTTACCATTATACTGAATTTTAGCAAAAGATACTCAAAACATACTAAGTGGCATCAATTAGATTTAAGTATAGATAAATTAGAATTAATGGTATTGGTGACATAAAAAGATTACTACAAAATGTTACACAATATGGCACACAAAACATCTTTGTTCTTGACAGTGCTAGCCACAGGAAAACATCTTGTATGGAGAAAAGATTTTTTTGAGCTCATGGGGTAAACCAGAATGCTGCAGTCAGTGGATGGAAATACTCATTCAGGTACACGGCAAAAGGGTTAACAAGCAACAATATGAAAATTTCTCAACCCCAAGAGTTTCAGGTAAATGTATATTCCTGATAGGACTTCTCCAACCGTCCTTTTGATTAACAGCCTTTTCTGCCTCCCATTGTCTTCCCCTTATGTGCTCTCATGGGGTTTACCAAAATACCACTCTTTTCATTAGAATTGACCAATCTAGCCTTACTCAGAGAACCCCCAAACCATTCTTTCCATGGACCTTCACAAAGTCATGTGCCCTAAGTCTTTTTGCTCTCTCTGTTTCAGCTTTGACTTTTACATGTGACCCCTTAAGGCATGCCAGGTACTTTCTCTAAAACCTGTGAATAATAAATTCTGCTCTGTAATTTCAGTTTTTCTTGTGGTCTGTTCGTTGAACCAAGGCTCACCATCTGGCACCCTGTATACCACTTAATAAGTCTTAATTTTACACATTCATAATACCACAACAATATTGACACTGGTTATCCCTTTTCCATGGTGAGAAAAATATTATGGCATAGAAAAAATTATGCTATGCTGCTGTTTGATCAATATTCCCTCCCAAAAGCTGGAATGAGCATAGTATGTATTATAATCTTCTGTATAAAACTGTAATCATAATATAAAATTAAAATTTTTATATCAAATAATCTCTGCATATCTAATACACTGTGCATACAATTACATTTATTCTAAAACAGCATGTATTCTGAGGTCATCCTAACTAATAGCTATGTGAAAAAAATTAAAGATTTCCTTAAATTTAGAAAAAAATGATTTAAGCATGTTGACACATTCTAATTATACTTTCTCTAAGCATGCTTATCATTATTTCCAGGACACTAACACATAGAAAATGGCAGTGAGAGTAATCAAAGAAACATATGGTCCAGGTCTGCTGTTTCTTGCCCACTCTGTCTTAAGCTCAACTGTCACATTTTCATAGATGCTTTTATCTCAAAATGCTAATTTTTCTCAGTTACTTCCAATATGATTTTCCTTTTAGTAGTTATTTATCACAATTTAAAATTATTTGTTTATTCACTTGTTTATATCCTTTCTTTCACCAATAGAATTTAAATTTTCTTTGAACAAAAACCTTATCTATCACATACACAACTTTATCTCTACGTCTGGCTATCACCACCATTGAAAAAATGAACAACCAGCCAAAACAGAATCACCATTGATAATCCAGGTAACAAAACCAAAACTTAATACCTAGCCTTTTTGGAATTTCAGCCTTTCTCAAGGGTAAAATTTTGAAGCATTTAGTCTGAAAATTTCTGATGAACAGGAAGTGATCTGCCTGATAAAACCCACTGCTTTTCCCTAAAGGAAGCTCTCCTTGCCACTCATAATCCACTCCTTTAACTTCTTAGTCCCACCCTCTTTCTCCCTATAGAAAACTCAAAATAAAACATATGAAGGTGGGATTATATTAAACTATAAACTTTATACACAGCAAGGGAAATTATCAATAAAATGAAAAGGCAATTGATAGAATGGGAGAAAATATTTGCAAAACATTTTTTGATAATTGGTTAGTAATCAAAAAATTAAAGAAACACATTAAAACTCAATAGCAAAATGAATGAATGAATAAATGAGACCTAAATAAATAAATAAATAAAACCAACTTAAAAATGGGCAAGGGACAGGAATAAACATTTTTGCAAAGACATATAACATCATGAATTGTCAAGAAATGCAAATGCAAACCACAATGGAACAGAATGATGTTTTGAAAGTAAATATGGTTAGAAGTAGTTTAAACTAAACATTTTCATGAGGGACAGATAAAGAGGTGGGTGAAATTGAGTGACTGATAAAGAGAGAGAAGGTTACTATGCAATGTCCCACATGAGATTTGAGATGATGGATTCTATTATATTTGTCTTCGTCCATTACTTGATATAGGTAATTTATAGGTTACTTGCAAGGAAAAGAGCTAAAGTTTTTAATACCTCGTATTAATGAGAAATGCAGATAAGAAGGTAGAATAAGAATTTTCTACTATTTCTTTAATCTAAGTGATCTTAAACTCTCAATTTTTAAATTCAATTTAGATGTAAATAAAAATGCAGATATGTACATATGACATGTAATAGACATGGATATATTATAAATATGTTATAATGACCTAGAAATAAGTTTATGCTAAGATATCGGTACCCATTAAAAGATTATTCTGCAGGAAGAAAAATAGTATGGATGAACAGAAGTCACAAAAGACACTTAACAAAAGCAAACAAAAAAAAATTAATTTTTGACCAGACTATAATGGAGGGTAGGTTCTCTCAGAGCATTAAAACACAAACTCTAAAAATTCAGGATAAACATAATAATCATAAAATATATAGATGAAAAAAGGGGTGTTGTTTTAAATCTAACGAAAAGCAAGCTCACAGGGTGATCTGAGCATAAATTGCTAACTAGGTAGGTCACGGTGGGTAGTCATTTTCCAGGAATATAAAAGATCTATTTTTGCCTTAAGCAAGTTCTGCCCACTGTTTTTGTGCACTCTAGGTTATACACTTTTGAAATATCTCTTTTTCAGACCCCTCAGAAATACAACCACCCTTAAGTGAGCTCATAATCTTGTTATCTATTTTGTAACCCAATCCCCACCTTGATCTCTCCCATATGTAATTTTTCATGTAATTTTTCTTCAGTTCCCTTTTTAATTTAGAATGCACAAAAGAAACTGCAAACTATCATTCTCTGGAGCATTAAAGATCTTGCTTTCCTACAATGTTGTCAGTTTGGTTCAAATAAATTCTTACAAAAATTTTCTACAGGTTTGGATGTTTATAAGTTTCACAAATACTTTATATTAAAAATGTTTTATTCTATAAGAATATGCAGTACTGGATGATTAAAACATTTTTTTCTCTCATCTGAAATCACAGTATTTTGTATGGCTAAAGAGTGAGAGGTTACTATAAGTTTATAACTATTAACTGGTTCCTCTTAACATCTGAGTATAGTTTCAAACTAAACCTTGGAGTGATTTATACTGTGGATGATAATAACAAAATATAATGGTATTGTTCAGTATGCCAAACATATTGAAACCACATTTGTTTTAAAAGAGGGAGATATAACTGTACTTTAAAGTTTTAAAATCTTCTTTGTGTATTAACAAATATTTTTGTAAGATTTAATAACTTTTTTTACTAACTCCAAAAAGGAAATATTATTTTAATGATTGCAGTGTAGTCTGAATTTCACACCTGCAGTATAATGTATTCATTCTAAAATAACTACATGTCTTATAATTACTCCATCAGTCATTTGATGTTTTTAAATCTTATCTAAATGTGTGCATTACAGTTCCTTAAATAAGAAATCTTTCTCTGATTATCCTTACATTAAAACTTCTTTTAATTATTACATTTGGCATTGAAATGTTATTGATTTGTAACTCAGCTGTAATTATATTTGCCTCATTCTTTAGTTGAACTTTATGAAAAGTTTAATACAAGAATATTTTAATAGAAAATATATTTTTTGTATACTTAATTTGACTTCAACAGTACATTTTTGCTAGAGATATTTACTATATTAAGCTGAGCACAAAGAATGTTATTGTACTATAACCATAAAATTTAATAACTCAGTATATATGATAAAAATAATATACAATAGACCATATATTTTATTAAATAATAAATAAATAATAAATAAATGTTGCCAATTTCAAGCAATAGTCTTATAAGCAATAATTGTATCATTTATATTTTTAACTCAACTAGAAATCACTAATTCTAGACACCATTATTCATGTTCCAAAGTAAATGGTCTTTATTAAAGGTTTTGAATTTTGGAGATGACTCCCCAAAAAATTCTGTTTGTGCAGAAATATATTATTAAAAATATTATCTTCCTACATGTGTACATTTTGGCATGATAAAATAATCTCTAAAATTAGTAAGTGTATATAAAATAGATTTTTTCAAAATAAAATAGTTCAAAATAATAATTACTAATATTAAGCAATATAAGACCTTGGTTAGTTAGCAGTTCTCATACTACCTTCTAATCTTAACCTCCAGCATTTGACAGTTTATTTGCTCCTCCTTCACATACTTTTGTCACCTGTCTCCCCAGAACCTTAGAATCATACTAACTTACCTCCTATCTCACTGCATACAACCAATCTATCAAAAAATCCTGTTGGCTTGTCTTCAAAATATGTTTAATTTCTGAACACATTTTATCCTTTCCATTGGACTTAGACTACAAAAATCTCTCACCTGGAATAATTTAAACATATTTAAACATGTTTCTCTTCTCTACTCTTTTCTTATCTCCCATCCACATCCACATGTAGTCTAATTTCAGTAGTGTTGTTAGAATAATCCTTTTAAATCTCAATTTACCTTGCCACCTCTCTGCTCTTGGCCTTGAAGTGACTTCCTATTTCTTTCACAGTAAAAAGCAAATGTCTTTAAAATGCCCTATGAGACTCTACCTAATCTGATTTCCCATTAATGTGCTATTCTATCTACATTAGACTGCTCTCTCTGCTCCAAGCATATTAACCTCCTTGTTGTATCTCAGATAAACCAGTCATTTCCCCACTTTCAGACTTGTATTGCCTATTTCCTTTTACAGGAGTGTTCTTAGACATCTGCTTGGCTATTTTCTAAGTAAATTTGTGCTGCTATAACAAAAATATCATAGATTGAAAGGCTAATAAATAATACAAATTAAAATGAGAAATCAATAACAGGTAGATAGGTGAAAAATTCCAAAATATTCTGAGATTAAATATACACTTCTAAGTAACTCATAGTCTATGTGGTCCAAGACTTTTTTTTGTTGAAAGTCTATTGATTACTTATTCAATTTCATTGTTAGTAATAAGTCAATTTAGATTTTCTCTTTTCTTTTTGATATGAGCTTAGGAAATTGTATGCTTCTGGAAATTTATTCATTGCTTCTAGATTGTCCAATTTGTTGCATATAATTGCTCATAAGTACTTTTTAAAATTATTCATATTTCCACAGTGTCAATTGTCACTTCTTCTTTTTCAAAATGTCTGATTTTATTTATTCGGGTCCTCTCTCTTGTTTTCTTAATGAGTCTGGTTAAGGGTTTATCAATTTTGTTTATCCTTTCAAAGAACCAGTTCTTGGTTTTATTAACATGTGGTACTATTTTAGACTTTATTTCATCTAGTTCCACTTTAATCTTTATTATTTCCTTCCTTCCACTAATTTGGGATTTGTTTCCTATTCTTTTTCTAGTTTTTTTAAATGGAAAGTTATATTATTTATTTGAGATTTTTCTTGTTTTCTGAGGTAGGCCTACATTGCTATCAATTTTCCTCTTAGGACTGCTTTGCCTGTTTCCCACAGGATATTTTTTTTTGTGTGTGGGGGGCGGTTGCAATGTTTTGGGTTTTTTGTTTGTTTGTTTGGTTATTTTGTTTGTTTGTTTGTTTGTCTGAAGGTATCTCTTGATTTCTTCTTGACCTCATTGTTAACCCACTGATTGTTTATTTAGCCTCTATGTATTTGTGTGTTTATTTTCTATTTTTGTAACTGACATCTACTATTATACTGTTGTGTTCAAAGAAGACACTAGATAACATTTCAATCTTCTTAAATTTGTTGAAGCTTGTTTTGTGGCCTAACATGTAGTCTATCTTGAGAAACGAAAAGAATGTATGTTCTGCTCTGGGGCAAAAAGTCTAAAGATATCAATTAAACCCATCTGGTCTAATGTGTCACTTAAGGTATTTGTTTTCACGTTGATTTTCTGTCTGGAAGATTTGTGCATTGTTTCAGTGGTGCGTTAAAGTCCCCTAATATGATTGTGTTACTGTTGATCTCTCCCTTTATGTCAGTCAATATTTGTTTTATATATTTAGCTGCTTCTATGTTGAATGCATCAATTTCACTCAGGTTATATCCTCCTGGGTATATTTCTTTATGATTATGGAATGTCTTTCTTTTTCTCCTATTACAGTCTCTGTTTTAAAGACTATTTTGTCTGACATAAGTATTGCTATGTCAGCTTTTTTCTCATTTTCATTGCCATGAACTATCTTTTTTCATCACTTTATTTTCAGTCCATGTGTGTCTTTCCATTTGAGGTGGGTGTCTTGTAGACAACATCTGAATGGGCCTTGTTTTCTTATTCTTTTAGTTACCCCTTGACTTTTGATTGGAACATTTAATCCACTTACATTTAAATAGATTATTGCTAGGTACATAGTTATTGCCATTTTATTATTCATATTTTTTATCTTTTATTTGTTTGCTTTCTCTTTTTCTTCTTAGAAAGTCTCTTTAACATTTTGTGTAATATTGGCTTGGTGATAACAATATTTTTTAGCTTTTTCTTGTCTGGGAAGCTCTCTATCACCTTCAATTTTAAATGATAGCCTTGCTGGGTAGAGTAGATCCCAGAGAGCTGCCCAAGAAATGCTGCATCCCAAGCTCGAATTATCTGCTGAAGGTTTCCCAGGCTGCTGCAGGCCAAAAGCCCTTGTACAAGCAAGCCTCCTGCAGCTTGTGTGTCAAGGCTGGTTGTCCAGGAGCTGGGGCTGTCCCAGGTGATGCCTCACTAGCTGATGGGTCAAGGTCCAATAGAGTTACCAGGTGATTTACATAGGCTTGAATTTTTACCAGACCAATGTGATCTCAGATTTAGCCCTTTGGAAGTGGGTATAACACAGGAAAGATTGTGTTCTCCTATAGGTTGCAAGTGAGGTGGGCTTCACACAGGAATATTAGCAGTTGTTTCTCTAACCCTTGTCATAAAGCCATATTTTCCCTGTATGTCTCTGCCACCTCACAAGTTGCAGCCCCTCTGTAGGAGCCCAGGGTGAGTGCCTGTGAATGAGTTTGTCTGCAGGTCCTTTAAAAATATGCATGCATTCCCATCTGCCTTCCCTTTCACCAGAATGGGTGAATGAAATTCTCATTGATTTTCACTGCCAAATGTTGCAGCATCTCCTCTTCCCAGCATAAGACTGGGGAGCACAGTGTGGGCCTGGGACCTCTTACTCTTCAGGGAGGACCTCTGCTGCTGAGGTTTCCTTCCTGGTGCTTAACTACCACCTGTGGATTTGGTGTCAACCTGGTTCTCTGCCCCATCTACCAGATTCAATGTGGCCTCTTCTTTATATCATTAGTTGTAGGGGTTCTGTTTAGCTAGTTTTTAGGTGTTTCTTGAGGTTGATCTATAATCTAGTTGTAATTTTAATGTGATTGTGAGACATGGCAGACAAAGACTTTACCTATTCTGCCACCTTGGATATTCTTCAAAACCTAAAGAATTGACAAAAAGAAAAAACAAACAAAACAAAATAAACAAAATAAAAATACCTCCTGGAATAAGAGATGATAATTGCAAGGTTGCAGGATACAAGGTTAAGATACAAATGTCAATTATTTTTCTGTATAACAGCAATGACAGTGGAATTTGAGATTAAAAACACATTACTATTTAATTAACACTCCATATATTAAAATACTTAAATATAAATCTTACAAAATATGCATAGATCTATCACAGCAAAACTACAAAGTATTGAGGAATGCAATAAAAAAAAACTATGTAAATGAAGTGAAATTTTATGTTCATGAATAGAAAGACTCAATATTGTCAAAATGACCATTCTTCCCACCTTGATTTATAGATTCAATGCAGTTCAAGTTAAAATTCTAGCAAGTCATATTTTGGATACTGACACACTGATTCTGAAGTTTTAATGAAGAAACCATAGATCCAGGATAGCAAACACATTACTGAAGAACCGTTAGTGGACTAACACTACCTATTTTCAAAACTTACTATAAAGCTACAAGTTTTACACAGTGTGATATTGGTAAAAGAATATACAAGTAGGTCAATGAAACAAAATAGAAAGCCCATAATAGACCTATATAAATAGGTCTATTTATGAGAAAGAAACAAAGAAAAACAATGAAGCAAAGACAGTTTCTTTAACAAATGATACTGAAACAACACACCCACATGCAAACCCATGAATCCAGACGAAGATCTTACACACTTCACAAAAATGAACTGAATGGATCATTGACCTAAATATAAAATGCAAAACTATAAAAAAATGATTTAAAAAGTTCTAATATAGGGAAAACCTAGATGACCTTGGGTATGGTGATGACATTTTAGATGAAACAAAAAAGGCACAATCTATGAAACAAATAATTAATAAGTTGGACTGAATTAAAATTTAAAAACTTTTGCTCTGTTACTGATAAGGGAAAAAGAAGACAAGCAAAACTAAAGAAGATATTTTTAAAAGATACATCTGACAAGGATTGTTATCCAATATATACAATGAACTCTTAAAATTCAACAGTAAGAAAACAAAACTGAATAAACTATGAGCCAAAGACATTAACAGATACCTCAACAGGGAAGATATACAGATGGCAAATAAGCATATGAAAAGATGTTCCACATCATATGTCATTAGGTTATTGCAAATTAAAACAATTAGATACCACCACACATCTATTAGTTTAAAATACTAATTAGAGAATGTGGAATATCAGGAACTCTTATTCATTGCTGCTAGGGATGCAGAATGGTGCAGCCACAAAGTATAAGACAGTTTGGAGGTTTCTTTTGAGATTAAACATATAACTCTTAACAAAACTTCCAGCAATCTCATTTCTTGGTAATTACTTAAATGAATTGAAGGGTGAAAAGGGTGAGGGGATTAAGAAGTACAAATTGGAAATTATAAAATAGTCATGGGGATGTAAAATCTGAGAAATAGGCAAACATTTTCATCCTCTATCATGACAATACTCTATGTCACACATGGTTTCTGGTAGGTCAATTTCTGTAAAATAAAAATATTACAGTGTGTCCTCATCTGCCTATCCACCAGATCTGGCACCATGCAACTTCTGGCTCTTCCCCAAAGTCAAAATGACCATGAAAGGTAAATGTTTTGAATCATTTCAGGACACCAGGACAGCCACAACAATACAACTAAAGAAACTTACAAAAGAGGACTTCTATAACTGCTTCAGAAAGTAGTAAGGATGATGGGATAAGAATATTTGAAGCAAGAGGGAGTATTTTGAAGGGGATTAATGGCAATGTGTCTTTTACAGAAATGAATTATTTTTATTTAAATATGCACCATATATTTTGATCACATCTCATACATAGCAAATATAAAATAATACTGCTTAGCATGCTAATAGTTCTCAGAAATTTATAAAAAATATCTTGTTCTATTTTAGGTTTAAAAGTCACTAAAACTAAAATTTTAAGAAATAAGCCAGACAGAAAAAACAAAGAACTGCATGATTTCACTCATATGCGGAATATAAAACTGAAAGAAAAAAAGAAATGAACAAACAAATAACCCATGGACACAATCAATAGTTTAATGTTTATTTGGGGACAAGTGGGTTAGGGAGGGGAGAAAGGGGAGGGGGTGGGAGAGGAGGGGGGGAAGCTAAATATAAGGTGATGGAAAGAGAAGTCACATTAGGTGGTGAACTTATTATACAACAAGTTGACAATGCACTGTA
>PVJL010010275.1:0-50712 GCA_004026885.1 Lyroderma lyra | reverse complement strand
TGTGTGTGTGTGTGTGTGTGTGTGTGTGTGTGTGTGTGTCCACATCTCCGGCAGTCTGCTGAGGCTAGGAACCCCTTCTCAGAATGGTGCTTTAACATCCATAACGGAAAGCGTGTGGCGTTACTAAGGAAACCACCAACACATAGAACAAAAATGATACAGTGATCTGTGTGCTTTGTGACCAACTCTTGAAATGACAGGTCGTAGCGGCAGGTCTAATAACCACTGTGATGGCAGAGGTGTCATGAGATGAAGAGACGCTAACTTCTGTGTGACACCAGCCACCTGACATGCCAGTACCTGGGATTCCTACCGGTGACCAACGCAGGGACTGTGGGTCCTGCCGTGTGTCTGCTGCTGGCAGTCAAAATGGGGAAGAAATGCTAAATTTCAGTTCGAGGTGCGTGACGACCAAGAGGGGCTGTATTTTCTTCTCGAGCAAGTTCACAGATGCCCTGACTCGCACACGCGCCGAGTGGCCGGGGGCTGGGCCCCAGAGAGGGGGCCCCTGAGCGTGTGACAGATGGGTAGGGGGACAGCAGCGGTGCCAGGCTGCAGAGACACACTCTTCCCCGCAGTGACACTCGCATTGCACCCGCTGGCTTTGTCCCCAAGTGAACCAGCTAGCTGTGACCGTGCTGGGGGCGGGGGTGGGGGCAGAACAGGGAGATGCCTTTGAAGCCGGGGCTCCCTTTGATGTGCAGGTGCTATCAAGGTCCTTCCAAGAGTTGGGCAAATCGCAACGGTGCCCCTTCGAACCCTCCCTTCGTGAACATTCCCCAAATAGTCCAAAGACCTCTCTCATGCAGTCTCGGGGTTTTTTTTTTGGGGGGGGGGTAAACTGGACGTGGGCCTTTCGGACGGAACTTCAGGATCTGAAGGAGACCTCGCTTGTCTGCTTCCTGATCGGGTTTAGGCAGCACGGGGCCTTCTGGAATACACAGCTAGGATCAAACTGAGGCTGCGTGAGGGTTAAGCAGTCCGGACCCTCGGACGCAGGCTCAGTTCGAAATGCCTCCCTGGGGAGGGGACTTTGGGGGAGTCACTTTAAGCTTTCTGAACCTCTCCCTGCAGGTGGGGAAACTGAGGCAGGCTCCGGGAGGCCAAGTCGCTTGTTCACGGGCACATGCCTGTAGGGGGATGCTGGGGCTGGGACACAGGTCTGTCTGACTCCAGAGGCAGTGGGGGGACGAGGAGGAAGGCGTTGAACACCTGCAACAACAGCAATGGTATCGGCAACGGCCGCCAGAAGCACCGCTACCCCAGGAGGTGTGGACTCCGGACCAGGCACGGTACCAGGCATTTCAAAGTGTTTTCGTGAAGCTTCCCAAGAGCCCTGCAAGGTAATGACTCCCACTTTCTACCAAGGGGAAGCCTATGATCAGAGAAGTGATGTGACTTTCCCAAGGTCACACAGCACGGACGGCAGAACTCAGTGGCCTTCCCATAACCATGTCCGGAATGAAGCCCCCGAGGTCCCTCTGCGAGTCAGGGAACTCAGAGTTCCAAGGCGGAATTCCGAAGAGCCCCACTCCGAGGGGGGCTGGTCCCCTAGGATATGGCGTGAGGGAAGGCGCCCTGAATTTTCGAACAGGCTGACGGTGCGGGAGGCGATGGCGGGCCTGCAGTCCCTTGGAAGAAGCAGCCCTCCTGTCACCCAGCATGCTCTCCGGGGCTGGCCTGAGCTGCAGGGGTGACAGGGGCGGTGGCTCATGTCCCGGTTGACCCGAAGGCTGCAGAATAATAGTTGCTGCCTGAGATGTTCTCCGACGGGGAGCTGCCAGTGTCACAGGAGCGTGACAGTTTCTCCAGCGCCACCTTCTCGTTTCCAAAGCGCCGTACCTGGAGCCGGGGAGAGCCATGGGACCGACAGCAGCGCGGGGCCTGGGCTCGGGGCATCCCATGCCAGGGGCTCCGTCTGGCCTGTTCCCTCCGCCCCTTGCAGCCCAGAGCTCACATCTGCAGCCCATCTGGCTGAGCTGAGGAGCCCAGGGCAGGATCGGGGGAAAGGGAGTCTCTCTGTGGGTGTCTCAGGCCCAGCCTGGACGGCTTACCCCTCCTCCCAGGCCAAGATCAGTGGAGAAACTCAGCCCAGTGGGCCGCTTGTGAGAGAGGCCTCCTCTGGCCTTGACTTTCAGATTCCTGAGTCATCCCGCCTTGGGCCCATCCTCTGCTTGACTTCCTTGCAGGGACCTTTGATGAACAGATGAGATAAGGGACATGCTTGGAAAAAGATAAAACACTGAACAAAAGGTTGTGCTGGCCACGGCAGTGGGTGCGATGGATGGGCCAAACCTTGAACTTCCTTCCTGTCCAGGGGCAAAGACGGCTCCCAGTCTGTGCACCTCTAGGACAGCCAGGGTGCGCAGCGGCCCCTCCTACCTGCCCCTCTTAGAGAGAGGTGCAGCTGGCCAGCCGTTGGAACCAGCTCTATCCATCAGCCAGGGGAACCGCTGAAGAAGGCGTCACACAGCCCTGAAGGTTGCCCATTTTACAGACGAGGAAACTGAGGCATAGAGAAATGAAAGATCATGCAGCTAGCGGCTGGGTCCAGACCCAGGATGTGGAGCTGGGCCTCCCGACTGCAAACCCTGACAAAACATGGGATTTAGTTAAGATGTCTTCAGCTACAAGAAAATATAACACGATCAAAATGAGAAACGTGTGTTTTGACAGGAACGTCCCCGACAGCCCCTCCAGATCGGTGGCCTCTCCTCCTGGCAGCAGCTGGGGCTCTTGGCATGAGTTGTATCGAGTGGAGGTCCCACTGTGAGGGGGTGAGAGGTCACAGGATCGCACAACTGGAAGGGACCTCAACGGCCAGCGTCCCCTCTATGACGGCTGTGCCAAGAGGCTGTTCAGCCAGTGGTTGGACACTTGCAGAGACGAGGGACTTAATTTTGCAGCGTGGCCTGACGTATCCCCAGACAGCTCACGGTTACCTCGGGCTCCTTTGGGCAAATGGACGCAATGTGTTAAAATAGAAAATGTGCTCTTTCTCCTCCCCAGAGGCGCATGTGGAGCGTGTGCAGGGGAGTCACACCTGAACCAATCCAGCTTTCCCCCAGTCGGGAAGTGGACCCATAAAATGCAGTCCGTGCCTTCTGAGGAGCATTATATAGCCACAAAAAAGAACACACCGAGTCTGTGCATATCCCTGTGGACAGGCCAGAAACGCAATGGTGAGTGACAAGTGCACGAACATGTCATACAGCTTGGCACGATGCATATTTACAAAGACGGACACAAATCTCACCTACACATTTTCCGCGGTAAACGTGTGTGCAAAGCTATTTGAAAAAGTCAACAGAGGTCATTAACAGTGATCCCTGGGGGGGGGGGGGGCAGGCAGAGACGAAGGCTCTGAGTTGATTGGTGGTGTTGAACAATATTCTTAAAGAGGGCACGTTACCGGATAGTTTAGGTCATTAACATTTATTTGAAAGCCTTTAATGAGAAGTTTCTCGTATTACGTTGTGCTAAAGATCTGCCCTATCGCCAGCTTCTTAAATTCGCCCTTATTTCCCCCCGAAGATGTGTGACGGTGGGGTTTGCATTTTCCGGGATCCGAAACCTCCATTCCTACAACCACTGCTGCGGCACTCTGTTCAGAGTCCTGTGACCCGTCTTCTCCCCGCACAGGGTCCTGCTTCCCTCCGCCTTCCCTCCTTCCTCTCTCCCTCCCTCCTTCCTCTCTCCCTCCCTCCTTCCTCTCTCCCTCCCTCTCTACTCTCTGAAGTCAAAGAACTGAAAAAAAAAAAAAAAATAGAAACAAGCCAATAAGACCCACTCATTCCTGCCGTCCAGGATTAGCCATTACGGACGCGTTGGCGTATTTTCTAACTGCTCCTCTTTTACATTTATACATTTCAAGAATATCCAATAATGCGCAAGTTCATACGTCTTAAATACAGTGAGAACGTTAACCCCCCTCGTCCGGTCCCTGTTGCCGCTCGCACCCCCACGTCCACCCCTCCAGAGCTATCACGAGCTCAGTGGACGCACCCCCCTCTCAGTGATGCTTACTTACTGGTTATATAGGGATCCTTCAAACTAGGGAGGGCCTCCTGGGTGTTTCCAAGTTCTTGAGTGGGCTATGAATCACTTTGTGACCAGAATTTTCTCTCCATATCGTGTTTTGAGAAATCTCCCTGTTGACACGTGGCGCTCTGGTTCGTCGGCTTTGCATGCTTAAGACACGTGTGTGTGCCGTGTCGCCTGTATCCAGCCCGCTGGTGGTGGACCTCTAAGTTGATTCCAAATTCTTCTCATACCAGTAATTTTGTAATGGACAGACTCGCGTGTCTCCTTGGGCACCAGTGCTCGGAGTCTCTCCAAGGACGCCCCGCTTCCCAAGAAGGGACACGCACGTCTTTCCCCAAACAAACAAGGGCACCCGGAGCTGAATGCAGCCTTCTGCACGTGGTCTCGTGAGCTCGGCCAGGCAGTGAAACGTGTGTTGGAGAACCTGCTATGCGCTACTCTAGGCCCAGAGACTACAAGGTGAGCGCCCCCACCCCAGCCCCCACCGACGTAGAGTTCATAATCTCCTGCAGGAGACCAACAGCCAGCAAACAGGCCAGGCCGCTAGGTAAACGTAAGTGTGCAGTGCTCCATGAAGAATGGCGCGGGGCCTGACCGTAATCACAGGGGGCCCAGCCTAGCCCAGGTCAGGGCAGGCTTCCTGGAGGAGGAGACACTGCCTTCCAAAGGACAGAGGAGTGGAAAGCAGGATGGGGGATAAAGACGTCAGCAGAGGAGATCGAGAGCCGAATGGGAGAGAGATGGGGTGTTCCTGCCTCGGGGCCTTGGCACCTGCTCCGTTTTCCAGCAGGAATGCTCCCCCCGACCCCCAGTTCCTTTGTGAGATCCCAGAAGTGCTGGAACTCGCCCGCGTTTGGGCTCCACGTGACCCGGCTGCCTCGGTAAGCCCTAGGGCCTGAGTGCCCAGTGCACCACCTTGGTTGCCCGAGGAGGCTGCGCTGGGTTGGCTGCTGGGCCTGGCCCAGAGAGCGTGTGTGAACGTGCACAGGAGTCGCAGCCTCCGGCATGGGCTGTGGCGCCAGGCGGCTGGGGTTCGCGTGCCAGGTCTGCCGCTTGCCAGCCGTGAGAGCCCAGGCCAGTGAATGTCCACTGTGAGCAGGCTGTAGAGGAGGGATGGAATGACCCTGACACCCAGCACTGCAGGGAGGATTCGGTGGGGAAGTGCATGTCTAGTGTTAGCCCAGGGCCCTGAACTTGGTGAGCACTCAGGCAGTGGTGACAAAAATAGTCACAGCACAGCACCGGTGTGTGGCAGCTCCGTGAAAGAGCCGAAGGAAGCGACCCTCTCCCTGGGGATGAGAAGGCAGAAAGTCCTGGAGCCCCAGACTGTCCCCAGGGACCAGGTGGTCAGTTACTGAGTGATTGATGGCCTGGAGCCCCAGCCACACTTCCTGGAAGCCTTCGGCCTTGAACCCGAGGGTGTCTCCCGGCTGGACCGTGGGCGTGGAGCTGAGCAAATACTCCATCGCTGCGGTGGCCCACGCTTCCCCCAAGGCGCCGGTGTGCAGAAGAGGCGGGTGCGGAGGTGGGGGCGGGACCCTCCTCGCCCAGCCCCTGCTCTGGCTTCGCTTCCTACCTCCCGACAGCTGCTAGGGCCGGCCCTTGGGGTCTCAGATCGTCATTAACACAACTTTTGCCTTAAACCAAACTTTACCACTTAATGTGCTTTTAATAAATACTAATGTGGCACCCTAAACAAATGTTTCCTTGGTAAAAACTTCCTTCTGCCTTATGGTAGGGGTCCTAGGCTACCCCCTATTTTCTAGGGAAGGCTCAGAGAGGTGAAGTCACTTGCTGCAGACCCAGCCCTCGCACCCGCCACCCCGAGCGTCTTGGACAAGGAACTTAAGCCCTGGGTGCCTTGCTTTCTTGGACTGTGACTTGGAGGGAAAATTTCTTAGGGTCGTCACGAGAACCCAAATCAGTTAGTGGGTGTCCGAGGCTCGTGGCCGGATCAGGCTAACCACAACAATGCAGTTGTGGTTACTTGAATTACGAGGACATTTTTTCCCCTTGGTGTTTGTTGGGTATTTGTGTTTCTTCATTTTCCGAGTGGCCTCTTCATGGGATACTCTCACTACGTCTTTATTTTAAAGGGGGCTGGGGGGGGGTCTTTTTTGAAGGCTGGAGGAACTGTGTGCCAAGGACCAGAGACCCACTGGCACTCAGCACCACGGCCCCCACCCCCCATGAGAATGGGGTGGGTCTCGGTCCCAGGGCCTGAGTCAGCCAGTCTGGCCTTGAACTTCCTGCAGCCTTCAAGGGCAGTTGGAGCTGCAGGGTAGTGTCCTTCAGGGGCCGGCGATGTGGCCTCTAAGCTGGGGGACTGGCCGAGAGACTGCCGGGGCAGCAGAGAACCGAGAGCTCCCACAAGTTAAATGAGATCCCCATCCCATGGACCACCCAGAAACACGCCAGCCTCATCGCAAAGACCCAAGGTCTTGGAAGAGCCCATCCATCTCCCTTCCAGGACTGAAGAGACCTGAACCCCCCAGGGGCCTCCTCCAGGGCTGATTTCCAAACCTTCCCGCCCTAAACCCTGGTGGACGAGCTCTCCCTTTTCAATATCCGTCCCCTCCGTGCCCTCCTGCCCTTGGCCCTGCCCCAGATCCTGGCAACATCCTGTTCTTCCCCTGCACTCAACTCCCCCTTCAGCTTCCCAGCGTGATAGGAATCTTAAATAAATGCTTCCTGTCTCTTGACCACCTTATCTCCCATTCCTCCCGAGTGGCTGACGTTCAAGGCCCACAGGCAGCACTGCACTCCCTTCTAATTTTAAACCTGCCCTCGGAGGCTCGCTCCTCTTCCTTCTGAAGGTTCCGGAAAAGGCCAGGAGGTGTCAGAGGTCCCCACTGACTCGCTGAGTCAGCGGAGGCTGAAGGCAGCCTTCTTGCGCTCCCAGGGAGGGAGAGTGGGCGGGGGGGACCCCGGGTGAGGCCCCTGCACAGCGCGGGCCCCAGCGGGAACGCCGGGAGGGGGTGCTCAGGGCCTGCTCCCCGAATTCACGCGTGAGTGAACGCTCCAGCGGGGCAGGAGTGAACGCGACTGCGTTTGGGAAGCAGGCGCCCGGGCACAATGGTGCACACACGCAGCGCATTGTCCTTTGTAGCAGGCACACGCTCCATAGCCGACATCGTCTTCTCTTATGGGAGCTGTGAGCCTTCCCGGAAGTGCCCGACCTTGCCTGACCTTGCCTGACCTTGCCCGCATTCAGCTCTTGGGAGAGGCAGTTCCGGGATGTCACATGACCTGCCTGGGTCCAGCCAATCAGAGCATCGCTGGCCAGCGATGGGGGTCTGGATGAGCACGTGACTGCAGTCGGACGTTTTGGACCCCGTGGAGACGCCTGCTGAGACCCCTGAGGGAGAGAGGGGTGCCCTTTCAGGTGGCCGTTGCCCGAAGGACGGGGAGTCAGCCCAGAGCCCCACGTGACCGCTTCGCTATTTCCCTTGACGCGGCCTACACTGGGGGAAGCCAACTGGGATGGAGAAAGACCAACTCCTCTGAGCGCCCGACTCCGGCGCTCTCTGAGGCCAGTTCTTCTGGAATTTTCAGTCCTCGGAGCCCGAAAAATCCCTTTGTTTTTAGTTTTCTGTCGCCTGTAACTATGTGCCTGTGTGCACGCACACGCATGCGCACGCACACACGCACACGCACAGGCACACGCACGCGCACGCACACGCACAGGCACACGCACACGGGAGGAAAGGTGTACACTGAGACTGTATCACACGTCACGATGTCCCTTCATCACCGCTTTCTGAGCTAGAGACCACGAGTCCTATTTTCTGGATGGTGCCCTGAGGCTGGGGCTCAGGGGGGTGAAGAGGCTCACCCCGCGTTACACGGCCTGGAAGCCGCGGAGCTGGCCTGGAAGCCGGGCCGGCCGGGGCCGAGTCTCGCGCTCTGCAGAGCTGCGCCGTCTCTAAGAAGCGCACAGGGGTCCTGGGCGCAGACGCGGGGAAGGGCCCGCGGCCACTGTCGTCAGCCACAGGCTCCTGAGGCCTTCTGTGTGCCACACCCCGTCATAGACAGCCCCGCTTGGCCCCCTGCCCTTCCTTAGTCACCCCAGCATTCTGGGAAACAGACCGTTCTCTCTCTCCCTTGCTTTCGCTGGCGTCTGCTCCTCTGCTCACCCCTCCGCGGGAGCACGTTCCAGGGGTCACCCTCAGTTCAGGCCCCGCCTGCAGCGTGCCTCGTGAAGCCTCAGCCCCATACACACCCACACGTATCTCCTCACATCTGCTCCTGCGTGTCCCCCGGGCACCTCAAGCTTGGAATGTCCAAGACGGAGCTTATCACCTCTCCCCGAACCTGCGCTTGCACCCCTGCTCCCCAGCTCATGCGCGGTGGGACCAGCCAGCCACTCAATCAAACTGGAACCAGTGTGGCTCCTGCTCGACGTCACCCTGTTCCAACTCGCCCCACCTAATCCGTCACCCAGTCCTGCGAGCAGAGTCCCCGAGGTCGTCTTGGCTCTCCCTTCCAAGGAGCAGTGCGCGTGCGAGCAAATGAGCAAATGCACGTCGGGGGGCCTTCGGGAACGGGACCCGGGCTGTACTGCGCACCTCCGCGCTGTCTGTGTGCACAACGCGTGTGGCGGAGTCTGTGTCGCTGTCTGCTGGGGCTGGTGACATCTCAGAACCCAAATTACTACAGGCTTGTGGCTGTTACACTTTATTAAATACAAACGCTTTCTTGACGAGATCGTGTGTGTGTGTGTGTGTGTGTGTGTGTGTGTGTGTGTGTGGTCTACGAGTGTTTGCAGGTTTCCTTCCAATCTTTATTTCTATCACACCCCGACCCCCACCCCACGTACAGAATCCACACGATACAGAGAACCCCAGAAGGTGTTTCTTTCTCCAAATTCTCCAAGTTGCATCTTTAAGGAGGTCATGCTTGGTGTCATTTTGGCAGCCCATCACTCGTTTGCTGTACGACTAGTGACCTCATCTGAGAGTTGAACACAACACAAGTCCAACGCAACCATTTGCCACGGAGGGCTGTTGGGAAGATTAACTAAGGGTACGCCTGCGGAGCACTTAGCTCATACCTGGCACGTAGAAGCCGCGAGTGCATGCTAGTATTGTGATCGTTATTGTAAGGAAAAGAGAGATTTCTTTTATTATCATGGTCTTTCTGGGTCACATCCTTAAAATTTCACTTCTTGACAAATTAGTACGGACAGCTAAGACAGAGCAGCTCCCTGGGAGCCCTGAAAATGAGCAGCACCTCCCTAATGAGCAGCCACTGGGAAAATGCAAGCGCCTGTCCTCTCGCTGCTTGTACTAACAGCTCTCACGGATCACACATTAGATAATAGGGCATCACTATGCCACCATACTACATGTTAAAAAGAAAAAGACCTCAACTCAATTGTGTCTAAATAGAGGTCTGTACCCTCAGAGAGAACGTTCAGATTGGACTATTTAAGCATTGCTTTCTTTATTCTTTTAATTGAAGAGCGGCTCATTAAAAAAAGTTAGAGATGAGAACAAACTTTAATTGTGTTTCCATTATGTAACAGTGACTTCACTAATATTTATGCGTGGTGGCAGTGGCTCCCATTTGACCAATTTGGAAACTGAGGCTCCAAGAGACTAAGCCAGCTGCTCAAGTTAACGGTGGTTGTATGTGGAGCTTAGGTAACATAACACAGGACACACGATGTACGTGCTGGTCATGTCGCTTTACAATGTCAAATGATTGTGGACATTTTCCTCAGTTATTTTTAATACCTGTATAGAATTCTAAGGCAGGAGTCCGGAAATTATGACTTACTGACTAAGTCCAGCCCACCCTACCCCCACCCGTTTTTGTAAATAAAGTTTTATTGGTACATGGCCACACCCATCATGTCCACTTTGTCCCGGGCTGCTCTGACATTCCAAGGGCAGAGTTGAGTAGTAGGTGCAGTTGCTACAGACAGACTGGTCATCCCCCCAAGTCTAAAATATGTACCCTGGGCCCTTTCCCAACACGTTGCTGCCCTTGGTTCTAACGAACAGGAGCACCCATTGATAGGCATTCGTATGGAGTCCGGTGTTTCCACTATGGCCTCTGTGTCCACGAGCTTTTGCACCATCAGGGCATTGTATCTGTATGATACATTCTTAGGGGCTGGACGGCCGAGGCAATGAACAAGCAGGAGGTCTGTGAGAGCAAGTGCCGCGCTCCTCCTAGGACAGGCACCTCACCTTCCTGGTTTGGAGAGGAGAGCTAGTCAGGTCGATTGAAACGCAAAACGGAAGCACCTCTGAACCCTTCTGACCACATTCCCAGGAACGTTTCGTGCGCGTGTCTGAACTGGGCCTGGCGACAGAGATAGAAAAACTCGGAAAATTTAATTTTAAGTGCCATGAAGTTTAAACGTGTTTATGTTGTGAAGTTCTTTGAAAATTCATGAAAGCTACGGAGTACCTATCCCTGAAGTTGCACCTTCATGTACAATTTCACAGAGTTTCGAGAAATGGACAGCTTGTCTTGAAGTCCTTCCGTTGACTTTTGAAAACTCCTGGGTTAGGAATCCTTGATGGACCCATAAATAGTATGAAGTGTCCTAAATGCTGTATTTGAGGTACAGACGCGTGAGAGTGTGCGTCCAGGGAGTGAAATCATCAGCAGTGCTTTGTGGGAAGTCAGGGAAAGGTTCTCACGGGAGTGGGGACTGGAAGGATGTTCAGGAGTTCTCCGGATTGTCTAGGAAGAGGGGAGACAGTTCCACCAGGGAAAGATCAACTGGGCGAAGAGGAGCTCTGAGGAGATCCGAAAGTCGATGCCCAGAAGTCTGGGCTGTTTCTGGTTTGTCAACTGAAAAGGAGGGTAAGTGTCATAAGCTCGGCCCTCCCTCCCCTCTCGCCAGCCCCCCATGGCCACATCAAATGAGAACCAGAGCGGCACGCACTCCGTTTTTAAAGTTGCCTGGAATCCAGAGATAAAAGGCTCCATGTTAATAAAATATCATCATGAATGCTAAAGAGCTCCGACGCTCTGGTTTCACATTTCAGGACTGAGGTTTTGTGTTCCTCCCCCCACAGCCAGCTTGGTCGGAGTCGCAGTAGCAATTTGAATGTCTTTCTTTTTTGTTCTTTTCTTGAGCGTTAGTAATCATATCAGGAAATTGCTAAGAGGGCTTCTTGGTCATTCCGCGCCTTTGAAGTGTGTGTGCATGTGCACGTGCGTGCATGTGTGTGTGCGTGCGTGCATGTGTGCGTGCATGTGTGCGTGCATGTGTGTGTGTGCGCGCGTGCGTGTGTGTGTGCGTGTGTGTGTGCGTGTGTGTGTGCGTGTGTGCGTGTGTGTGTGCGCGCGTGCATATGTGTGCAGGTGTGTGCATGTGTGTGTGTGCGCGTGTGTGCATGCGGGAGGGTGTGTGTGCATACGGGCATGCGTGCGCGTGTGTGCACATGTGTGTGTGCGTGCATGTGCGCGTGTGTGCGCACGCGCGTGTGTGCGTGTGTGTGTGCGCACGTGTGTGTGCATGCAGGTGTGTGTGTGCGTGTGTACATGTGCACTCTTTCTGAAAGCTGGAATGCTCTGGGTCATTGATCTGGGAACACGAAGGCGTTAATGCATTGGAAAGGACAAGAGCTGTTTCTAAATGTGTAGCTCGTAGGTTGCCAGCTGACACTGGGCTTCAAATCCTACCTCGGCCACCGCATTGGTTTCCGAGGACTTCCACAAAAAATCCCCACCGGCGAGGTTGCTTAATTCAACAGAAACCTGTCACATGTGTAGCATGCAGATGTCTGAAGTCGAGGTGTTGGCAGGGTTGGCTCCTTCTGGAAACTCTGTTCTGTGCCTTTCTCCTGGCTTCGGCGGGTTGGGGCCACTCCTTGGTGCTCCTTGACCTGTAGACGCGTCACTCCCATCTCTGCCCCCACCCACGGCTGAGCCTCAGCATGACCTCCTCCGGACATCATGGCTTCTGGCAGGACAACACTTCACGGAACACGTCAATGCACACGTAACCGTCTGCACCGAGCCTGGCCCACTCAGGGCACACGCGAAAGGGTGCTACTGCCATTCTTTGCAGCAAGCACGATCATCCGTGTCGCTGTTTCCGAGCCAGGAGCCCTGACACAGGGAGGGTGAGGCCACGTGACCTCAAACATCTGGAGAACAAGACCTCAGTGCTTCCCAGCTCGGGCCGTTTGGCATCGCGTAGAACCCAGGAGCAGGTGACAGCTTGTCAAGATGATGGACAGCCCTCTTCCCTGTTCCCCAGGCACTGTGTGCAGGGCTGACGGAGCCCAACTGTCAGGGGCGCGTGCGTGCGCGCACACACACACACACGCACGCACACGCACGCACACGCACGCACGATGCCCTTGGCACAGGGTCGGCATCGTGCAAGGAGCCAATAATGTTTGCCATTATTATTGCCACTCTTCACAATAAAATGCACAAAATATTGGTTCAAATGCCTTCCATGGAAAGGCAGTGGGTCTGGGAGTTTGCCTTCCATAAGCAGCAGACGCCCCGGTGGAGAATACTGCACCTTTCCCAAGTGCCTACAACTCCGGGGAGGCTGGGGGGCGCGGTGAGAGGTTCCAAATGGACCGAGCAACCCCGAATGGACGGGAACGGGCCTCCGTGACCAGAGACAGCTTGTGGGACCCAGCGGAATCAAAGCGCTCCGCAGGAACTGCGTGCCGCCACAGCTAAACAAAGGACTGGAACGGTGTGACATTCACACCATCCCTGAATATCATCTCCATATGTGAACCGAACACGTACAAGCGATGTGTTTTACCTCAATTTCATCTCATGTTTTATGTCACTCCTCTCCCCGAGGACGGGAGAACCGCTTCCTAGCCTATGTTTTTGTTTTGGAGGAACTATTAGCGAGCACAACTTTTACAAAGAGACGGAAATCTCCACGGCAGTGGTTTTCGAGGATGATTGCTGCCCCGGGGTGGGGACATTTGACAATGTGTGGAGACATTTTTTGGTTGTCAAAGCTGGGAAGCACATGCTGCTGGTATGTACTGGGTAAGGACCAGGGACACTGCTGAATGCCCTGCAAGGCCCAGGGCAGCTCCCCATGACAAAGTCCATCCCCAGCTGTCCATGGTGCCGCAGCGAGGGGCCCCCGGTGTGCGTGCACCGTGCCGTCTGTGAAGGCCGAGTGTAACACATGGTCACGCGGGGAGCGCGGCGGGCTGGGGGACGTCAGGCTCGGCGGCTCTGACGAGCTAGCAGCCTCGGGTAGGCCCGTCTGACACCAGCAGAGATGCATTTTCCACATTGTAAAGCCCGCCCCGCGAGCCCCGCCTTCCTTCCTGTCAGAGGCTCAAGTGAGAGCTGCAAACTGTGAGATTCCAAAGTGCGTCTTCCTGTTGTCGGCAGGGACCACGAGCTGGCTATGGCAACGTCGCGAACCGTCTCCGGGTTCTCCCAGGCCAGCAGGAGCCCAGTTTCCCAGCCCAGACTGACATGTGTGGTGCTCATGGTGAGCGCCGCCAGCTGCTGTAACAAACAGCACCACTCGTTAATGGTTAAGCCGCAGCCGTTTACATCGTGCTGGTGCAGCCGTCCAACGTGGGTGGGTGGTTCTCCTAGAGGACCCTTGTAAAGAAGCAGCTCAGAGATGCATGTGCCCTCCCTCCCTCCCTCCTTTCCTTCCTTTTTATTCCCTCTTTTCTGTTCTTCCTCCATCCCCAGAGCCTTGGAGTTCTTTGCTTCCAGCCTCATAGATGGAGAGAGAGAGTGTGGAGGTTCATGAGGGAGATTTTCTTTGGGGGAAGACCTAGAGGGGGTGGGTGTCACCTCTTCTTGTTTTCCACTGGCCACACCTCAAATCACATGACCTCACCTGACGGCAGAGGAGGCTGGGAAATGTAGTCAAACTGCACTGAGGACCAAAAACAAACAAACAAAAGCAGGATTTGGTGAGCACATCGTAGTTTCTGCCCGAGCACCCCTTTTTCACCAACACAAATATATGCAGATTCAGCCTGGATGGGGCTCCCACGCAGGGAGACGGGGGAGCTCATCCTCCATAGGCACCTACACTCCTCTGGAGGATGGAACTCCTTCCCCAAGTCCGATTGTGAAGTGCATCCGGCTCAGGGCTTGTCCGCTGAGTGCAGTTCTGTCCTTCCCTGCAGCAGGGGTCCGCGCAGTGCCCGCCGCCTACCAGGAACCGTGCTCGATGCCGTGGACGTAGCGGCGAACAGACCAAAACAATCCCCGTGGTTCTGTGCTAGCATTCCAGCCGGGGTGGGGGTGGGGGCCACGGAGCGCGGGATAAACGCACCAGCAGCAGGTGTGCCCGAAGGCATTCCGCTACCAGCCTGCTGGGAGGCTGCCTGCCTTTCACAAGGGTGGGCCACGGTCAGCGCCCAAGCCAGCTGAGCTGGGGCCGATCCGGTTTTCTCTCCTGGGAGCTGGCAGTGGGGCTCAGAGACGCTCAATTTTTCACACCGTCCTGGAGGCCAGGAGTCAAAGACGAAGGTGTGGGCAGGTGTGGGTTCTTCTGAGGCCTCTGCCCGTGGTGCGCACCTGGTCACCCACTTGTCCCCTTTGCGAGTGGTCGTCTCTCCATGCCCACGCATCCCTGGTGTCCCTTTCTTTTCTTATAAGTGACCAGTCACACTGGATTAGGGTCCTACCTTAACAGCCTCATTTACCTCTTTAACTCTCAATGACCTCTTTTAAGGTCTTACCTCCAAATTCGGTGACATTCCGAGGTACTGGGAGCTAGACTTGAACATCTACGTTTTGGGGGGTGGGGCACAAGTTAGCCCGTAACACCTGGCTGGCTTTTCTGTCTTCCCGTTCCGTGAGAATCCGTATTTCCTTTAACCAGCTCGTCTCGGTTTAATTGGGCACATTTGGTTTTATCTGTTCCTCTCAGTTGCAAAATTCCTGCCTATTTCTTCCTCGTTTGTTGCACTCATCACTTCTTTATTCTGCAGCAAACACGGATGGTCACGTACTTTGGGACACTGCAGGGACATGAAGGTGAACAAGAGTTGGTTGCTGCCCTCAGGGAGTGAGCTTTCTGTCCCTTACAGGCTGAGACTGTCAGGCAGCAGTTACTCTCAATGGGGACGTATGGTCTGTGACCACATCACCTGCGAACGTGGGGAGGATGTCCAGGAGCGTTCTCTTGATTGAGTGACAGATAACAATGCACAGGACAGGTCTATGGCTTGTTCGTTAAGCGGGAACCACACATGCACAGAGTTTGAAAAGATGCTGTTTCACGAAGGGGAATTTAAATCGCCTATCTCCTGTCACCCACAGTAAATTCATGAACTTGACCTTCACCTTGATGTGCATTATTACTTCTGTATTAGGCGACCCGTCTCGCTGTAGAAGTAGAGCTTGCAGATGGACAAATCAGACACGTGATGAGATAGTCCAGCTTCCCAGCAACAAAATGAAAACAACCCAAGGATGACTTCCTGTGGTTCACCTAGCAAATTAGCAATTTTTGTTTCTTGTGTTTAACGAATTAAAGTATCCAGTTGGGAAAATGGCCACGTGATACACTGTGATGGAAACAGAAGGTTGCTCAGCCTTTACTCTTCTACCCAAAGAATGAAGCACCTGCAAAAGCCTCCATCCAGCAAATGTACCCCAAGAGAGTTTTCTCAGGGATGTCACGGGGGAACCACAAAAAGGGTATTTGCAACAGTAAAACTGGGAAAAGCCAAATGTCCAACAATAAGGAACGATGGCATAAATCCTGATGCCTCCGGACAATGGGACGTGCATCCATTACAAACTGCTGCCATCAGACCGTCCGTGACAGGGACGAGGCCCGTGACGTGTTTTTGCACGAGGAAATGGGGCCGCAGT
Organism: Lyroderma lyra; assembly: GCA_004026885.1. Taxonomy (NCBI): domain Eukaryota; kingdom Metazoa; phylum Chordata; class Mammalia; order Chiroptera; family Megadermatidae; genus Lyroderma; species Lyroderma lyra. Next base: position 34,857 of record PVJL010010275.1, on the reverse strand, counting down.
GCGTCATGGAGAGTGCGATCCCACTTAAAGACGCGTAGGAAACGCACAGGACAGCCACTAAAACAGAACTCGTGGTTGTCTCCAGGTGGCGGGCGTGCGACCGGCTCTCGTTTTGTTCTTTCTTTAAAGTATTATTCCAATGAGATAATAAACGAGGCTCAGCAAGGCCTGACGTGGAGAAATCATGAAATCGATGACGCGCGATGGTATGACTCACCCCAGCAGGTTTGTTTGGACGTAAACAAGATCACAAAGCATCCGGTAGGTTTTCAAGAGACTATTTTTATACTCACCCTTTGGGGCGGGAGGCGGGGGCAGCCACATACGCCAGGGCAGTTGAGAACGTGGATTCTTTGGGCAGATAAACTCGGACTGAAATCCGGCTTCTTGCCCGTCTGTGAGCCGATCAAACTGCAGGCACGTTAATTTACGTCTCCTGAGCCCCGGTTTCTTCAGGGGAAGGCGAGGACAGCAAATAGCTAAATCACAAGCTCCTCGCGAGCCTGAAAGACGACGGAACCAATGGCCTGGCACCTGGGGATCTGAAGCATCAGTCTGCGCTTCCTACCACGTCGCGTGCCAAGGGCAGGGCTTCGGTTTGTGCAACGGGATGAGAGGGAGGACGTAGGAGCTACCCAGGGCGCTCAGGCCTCCCTGTGTGGCCCGCTGCTGCTCGGTACAGTGGACACGCCCCGGGCACGGAGCGAGGCTCCCCCACCGGTCCTGGTCAGGGGAAGGGGTGTCTTATTGTAGGATGAGCTCCCCAGAGCCCAAAACGGGTAGTGGGAGGGGAAAGGACAGGAAGGAGCCACGGTGAACGGAAAGGAATCCAGCTCAAACCTGCTTCCAGGCTCCCTTCCGCCCGGAGCAGGGAAGGTGTGGGGAGCACGGGTCTTAGCAAGTTCCCTAGGGTCGCCTGCTCCTGGGAGCTCCCAAATCCCCCTTGACCTTGAAAACCAGGCCAGCCCGATTAGCGGGGTGATTGGTAAAGGAGGTATTTGCAAGGAAAATATGAAAACGGATACCCAGATGGTTAAACTAGGCGTCCTGGGTTCTAAATATACGTACACAGGTGTCTCCAAAGTGTCACTTCTTCTTCTCCTCGGTTTAATTGAGCTCTTTCGCTGTGTCCAGCTTCACTGAGATTCAGGGGGCATATCCCACTGTGTTAGCGCGAGGGGCACAACATGATGGTTTGATAGGGGACCATACCGCGGAGTGACCACCTCAGTAAGGTCAGTTAGCACACCCGTCATCTCACACAGTCATCCTTTTCCTTTGCTTGTAGCGGGAACTCTCAAAGCTACTGCCTTACTAGGGTTCAACGACACAAGGGCTGTCTGGGAACCAGCCAGCCGCAGATGGCTCTGTTGTTCATCGTTCATGGCTGGATCCTCTCCGGACAGCCCTCGTGCAATACCACGTTGTCAACCATAGTCACCACATGTCCATTCGACCCCCAGACACGTTCACCTGACAGCTGGGTGTTTGTGCCCTTGGACCGCTCTCGTCCGTCTCCCGTCCTGTCCTTGGCAATGACCAATCTACTCTGTTCCTGTGAGTCGGGACCTTTTAGATTCCACATATAGATGATACCATGTTGTACTTGTCTTTCTCGGTCTGATTATTTCACTTAGCATAATTCCCTTAAGTTTTATCCATGCTGCCACACATGGCAGGGTGTCCTGATATTTTATGGCTGAATCATATTTCATTATATTTACATATGTACATGGAATACTCATGTACATGCATTATGAATAAGTATATACACACATCCCATTTTCTTCATCCATTTATCCTTGCTGGACACTTAGGTTGTTTCCAGGTCTTAGCTTAGTAAACATTGCTGTCACTTGTGTCCCCCAGGCCAGGGTCGGGGGCAGTTGGTGAAAGCAGAGACCCAAGGCAGCTGAGTTTGACCCGGCCAGCCCAGGAAGGCCGCCAGAGGGGGACAGACTTCCCGACGCGTGGACATGGGTTACTGAAGCATTGATCGTGAGGTTTAAATCACATAGCGGGAACGGCTTTCCGTTCGTACGAGTCATTTCTAGTGGTAGGTCAAGGTCTGCCCACAGTTTGCTGGACCGTGAGGCTTTGTGTGGATGCTAACGAGGCGTGTGTCTGGCTGACCAGAGCAGAACTGGGGAGAGCCCTCCAGGACCGTGCTGAGCCCCCTCTCCCACCTGGCAAATGGATACAGTAAGCTTTGTGAGTCCCCCGAATCAGTGTCCTGCCTGGGAAACAGAGGCCATTTACATGTCCCCCATGGAGATAATTTAATATGAAGAATGGATTACCCGGGTGATGGACGGGTGTAGAAGCCCAACACTCGATGGTGGGGCCACCGAGACTGGCAGCAGAAGTGGGGTGCCAGCGCCCGTGGGCTGGAGGAACAGCAAAGGTGTCCAGGCTGGTGGCAGGAATTCAATCCACGACAAGGGCCGCTCGAAAGAACTGGAACCAAGCAGAGAAGCGCGGTGACGGGGTGTCACAGAACCGCTCGGATTCACAGAGCAGACGGTGGCATGTCCGCGGAAGAAGGGAAGCGAGGATGGTGGCCGTCGGCAGCACCGCCCCGCGACCTACATTTGGGATGATCACGTTGCCTTGATACTCTGACCCCTTCGTCGTTCTAATACCTTCCCACCTGTCTCTACTAATAGTCCTTGTTTTGACTTCTGCCTCGTCTGGTAGCCAACCTAGTGACAGGTGTTTTTTTATAGTTCGTACCTGCATGATACGTCTTTTCCACCTTTTTTTACCGATTTGTCTCCTTCCACGTCCGTGTGGGAAACGCCCCTTTGAGATGGACAGACAGACTCGGGAAGCACAGGTGTCCGCCAGCTCCCGCACGCCTGTGAACCCGCACTGATCACTACGGGAATCTTCCATTTCCTCGTTTCCTCATTGTCAACGCATTCCGTGATACGGAGCCCCTCCTCCGTGTCAGGCCCCTTACCGGGGGTGAGGGGTGGGGTCGGGTGGAAGGGGCGAGCCCAGCAAGCTTAGCAGCTGCACCAGAGACGATGCGATGTGTCCATCATACGCCAACGAGAGACCGAGGCCACAAAGTCCCTTGAATGATCCGAGGACCCAGGGCTTGCAGACGCGGAAGCGGGTGCTTGTATTTGGGAAGGCAGCGGGGAGGGGCTGCGGCGGGGCAGGCTGGGTAAGCCCCCGATTGGATCCGATTGCTTTGGGTCTTGAATCTCACATTAACCCTAAAAACTCAAAAGTTTGGGATTTTATGGGGGTGTGAATGGGGGTGGTGTTGGAAGGATTTTGTACAGCAAAGTGCTTGGCTCTGACGGTCTCCTATATGTTTATTTAGTTATTGTTACCCCAAAAGCGCATCGAGGAGAGTAAGAAAACCGGCAGAGGAGCACCTAGAAGAGGAAGAGGACAGGTCAGGTGGCGTGAATGTCTCCTACAGGGTCCATCTGAACCTGACGAGGCACTCAGGTCTCTGACGCCCTGTTTGGATGACCCTGGCTGACACGTTCTTCCCTGGGCGCCCGTGGCGAATCCAGACTGCGAAATTCGACAGGGCGAGTTTGGTGTCGGTGCCGTCAGAAGCCACTGTCCGGTGGCCGGAGGGTCTCGCAGGGGGCTGCGACAGGGTCATAATTGCCCTCACAATGCACACAACCGAGATGGAGGGCGCCCCCTCTCCGATCCCAGGGTCTGAGTCCTGAGAGACGTTCCCTGAGCGCCGCGCCTTGGTTTGCCGTTGAGCTCTGTGACCTCCGAGCTGCACGTGCTTTCGTGTGTGGGCCTCACGCAGAACCCTCCCTGGACCTCAGCACGAATCCTTCCTTCGGGTGTAGCTCTGGCCTAGGGACTCACCCTCGGACGGGAGGTGCCGCATTTCCCTCCACCTCCGTCCTGCCCTGCCCCAGACCTCCAGGCAGGATCCAGCCGATGTCCCTCCAGGAGGCCGGGAGCCGCGTGGTTACAATCACAGTTGTCACCGTCAGGCCCGCCTCTGGATCCTGGCTCTGAAACGTGTGTCGATGAGTGACCTTGCCCGGGACGCCCCACTTCTCTCAGCCCCCGTTTCTGCATCTGAAAGGTGGGAAATACGCTGTCAGGGGGTTCAATGAGATACTGGGTGCCAAACCCCCAACTCAGGACTCAGCCAACACCGTCCTCCTTCACAAGCTCCTTCCTGTGCAGCTTTAGCAGGAAAATGACGGCAGTTGGCTCTTCTCCTTCGCTGGGATTTGGGGATTCAATTGGTTGTTTTGTGTTGGGATTTTCAATCCACGTTTTGAAGATGGAGCCATAGTGCAATGTTGGCATCAATGGGCATCTCTTGTCCAGGGAATGGCTTATGACTGACATTGTCGCATTGAAGTTCCGTTTGAGACCCCCTCGCTCGGCTGAGGCCTCTGCCTTCAGTTGGTGGAAGTCAGAAGGACCCGCGGAAACACCAAGGTCCTTTCCCAGAATCGCTCAGTGACTTCTGCCTGTGCCCGGGGCCCCGGGCAGGGTGACCGGTGCCGCATCTCCCCACCGAGGGGGCGACGATGCGCGGACACTCTGGGGTCGCCCCTAAATCCTCTCCGGACGAGTGTCAGCCTTCCCCAAACCACCTACGGGTGACCTCTAGGGTGTGTGAGAGGGGGTCGCATTGCTGGGGATCTATCCCTGTCGGGCGTTGGGCTAAACCCCTCATGGTACATTATGTCATTGACAGGTCACCCCAGTCCTGTGAGTCTTCCTTCGCCCCCTGTGGCAGAGGAAGCGCAGAAAACGCAGGCGGTTTGCCCCAAGCCCATTGCGGTGCCACATTCAAACCCAAGCGGCCTCTGCGGCCTGCCTGCAGGCACCTCCGCCTGCAGGCCCGGCTGTCCCGGGCACGAGTCCACCCCCGGGGCATTTGTGCCGTTTTCCTAGCCTTGTCCCCCTTTCCCCCCTGCTTTTACAGAAAGTTCACCCCACGCAGCCTCTGCAAGCGGAAAGGAAGCCGAGAGCCCCGTGAAAGGAACGCGCCGAGGCGCCTTGCAGCGTCCGAGCATTCGAAGCGATTGCGTCTGTGCGAGCGCAGAGAGGCCGGCGCTGTCTCGGAGCCCCGCAGCCCGCGGCGGGGAGCTGGGGGCCGGGCCGGAGCCGCCGGAGCCCCGCGCCCTTTCCTCCCCCTCTGTCGTCAGAGCAACCTGATGACGCCCCTCGTTTCAAAGTGAAACCGATGTCAGTTTACTCAAATAAATGAATGTTTTTATCTAAAAATACGTTTCTGTGGGAACCGGATTAGATGGCATTTCCGGTGCCTGTCGACATGATTCATCCCGGGGAGAGAGGCACGTTAACGAAACGGAACCTAAATCTCTGTGAGCAGCGACAGCTTTGATTTCTCGGCCTTTCCTTTGCTTGCCTGGCGGTCTGCTGGCCCGCACCCAGCTGTGTTTTCACAAACACAAGGGTATGGCTGAAGGGAGACCAGGAGAGGATGAGGGAAAGGGAGACGATGTGTGACGTATGGAGACGTAAATAATAACCTGCCAAGTGCAGAGATGTGGAACTTGCAAAGACATGCGCTGTTGAAACTGGGGGACAGAGACGAAATGCTGCCCAGCTAACTCCTTGGGAAGAACAACTGGCTGCCCGTCCTCGGGTTCTGCACCCACGAGCTCTTCGGGTAAAGCTTTGGATGGGGAGCGAAGTCTCCTAGGGCCCTCACTGGGCTCTACCGAACCATGACCTAACCAACTGCAGATCGGAAATATTTTAGAAAACGTTAGGTTGTTGCTGACTGTCGTTAGGCCTACCATAGTTGCACCTGTACTGAATGTACAGACATTTTTTTCTTGTCATTATTCCCTAAACGATGTAGTATAACAAGTATTTACATTGCATTAGGTATTACGAGTAATCTAGAGATGATTGAAAGTATACGGGAGGATGTGCTAAGGTCATATGCAAAAGCTATGCAAATTTTGGTGTCCGAGGGGCATCCTGGAACCAATCCCCTTTGGATACCAAGGGCTGGTTGTACTCCCATTCAGTTATGCACTACTGCATTATAAGCCATCCCCAAATTTAGAAGCTAGCTAAGGACCGTTTCTTCTTCCTGACGCTTCCGCAGTCTGGGCTGGGCTCAGCAGGGCAGGTTTTCTGCCCTGCATGGCGTCTGCTGGTGCTGGAGGGTCCAAGAACTGTGTGGAAACGTGCATGACTGGTGCTTCTGCTGGAGTGCCCAGAACAACAGGGCCATCGTGCTCTTTCCCCACACGACCCTTCTTATGGCTCCTTGGGCTTTCTCACCGCACAGTGAGGTTAGGGTCAGTGCCCTTCTAATTGGTGCTGGCTTCAGAGGCTGAGTCGCCAGTGCTCGAGAGGTCCAATGAGTTCATTTCCTCCATATTCTATCATTTCAAGTCGGAAGACCAGCCCAGGTTGAGAGGGGCAGAACAGACTCCTTTGGAGAGGTGCCAGGCATGTACAGGTGGAGAGGTTTCGGAGTGGCCATTGCTGGACATTTTCTATCATAGAGGGGCTAGCAGGCTGCATGATAACACCTCTTTCAAATATAAGTTCTGGTCAATGGAATATTCTAAAGTCATGAAGATGAGTGAAACATAGCTATGTGCAAAAGCATCTCTAAACCTTGCAAATATCACAATAATAGGAAAAAAGACACAAAATAATGCAAACCCTACGATTCATTTTATGAAGTTTAGAAACAAGTAAAGTAAATGATATTGTTCATTAATGCATATCTAGGTGTCAATATTATAAAGAAAAGCAGGAGATACTTATCATAAAAGTCAGCTCAGTGGTTGGTCCTGGGGAAGATAGAGGTGGTTGTAGTCAGGACATGACCTGAGAGGCCGCTGGGGACTAGAAAGATGCTTTTGCCTTGACCTGAGTGATGGCCGTATACATGTTGGATTTCGTTGTTCAGTCGATCATTTATGCACATTTTCTGTTTGCACGTTGTATTTCTGAATTTTGAAAAATTGGGAAAAATTAAATTTTGGCTCAATGTAACTTTGTCAGATGCGTGCTTGCTGTGTGCGGCTCAGCACCCCGAGCGGCGCAGCAGAAGGGGGTGTGGGCCAGCCACCTTGCCTGCAATCTCAGGTTCACTCGTGGGAAGGAAAGCTTGGGAGTTTTGCACTGAAGGTATGTCCCCACCTGTCACTAGGTGCTAATACATTATGGCACACAAGCCGGAGAAAACCCCGGGCAGTAGGCATTATATCCATTTTCTAGAGCGAGATACGATGCAGACCCCAGGTCTTACCCCCCCACGGCCCCCCACTTGGCCCCGTTTTAACCCACTGTCTGACTCGGAACTTCCTCCCTAACGAAGATCTGCCCCATCTCCCACGCACAAGCCGGTCAAATCCAGATTGGGCAGCCCCCAGGCACCACCCACATGACAGGGCTGCTGTTCAGGCCCTGTTCTCCCCGGGGAGTCAGCCCATGCCAACCACCCGGGGATGTGGCCGAGGGTCGCGCCCTCGTGCAAGCTGTCCCCTTGGGTGCCGGCTGTGGACAGGCGCAGTGGCTGCCTGGCACGCAGGATCTGCCCACGCAGGCAGTGCCAGGGCGGTGGGAAGGAGGGCCTCCGGGTTCCAGGCGTCACGTGGCGTTGCCTCCGAGCCCAGCCTCCTGTCACCCACGCCCCTGGAAGCTGCCGCGTCTGGAGAGAATCCAGATTAAATAATCGTGTAATAAGCAGCGTGGCTCTGTTTTGGTTTTTACAGATTATGCCATTTCAAAGGGACAAGAGCAAAGTCTCCTCGGGCCCTTATTGGGGTCTACTGAACCATGACCCAATTAAGTCTGGAGAAAAATGGCTTGTTGAATAAAAGGGGGGGGGGAGCTGTCTGCATGGTTTCTTCTGAGAAATTACTTAGACTTATGGTGGCTCTTATTTTTATGGGTATTAGAAAAACAGAGACTGAATTGTATGTGGTCCTCAGTGACTTCAAGGAGGTGGGGACTAGCTGGGGACGTTCTCAGTAATGACAATGCTGATATTGTCAAAAGTCTTTCAAATCCATCATCGTCTTGCAAGCGCTGTGCAGGGCGACCGGGTCAGATATCATGAGATTAATTTTAAAGATGAAACTAAGAATTAAAGAGGCTCTTTTCTAAGGCTCCTGTTTGGAGGACAGCACATTAGTTTCTCTTTGCTTCACATTCAGAACGGAGGAAGAAATTTTGAGGAATGGCGATGATGCTAAAAATAATACAAATCCCACTGAGACGAGGACAGCAGCCTCTCTGTGAACCGGGACTCAACAACCAGCACAAAAATGGAAGGAACAACCCTACCTTTACCTGCCGGGTCACGGAGAGTCTGTGGTAAGATGGAGAAGGAGAAAGAAGCCTGGGAAAGGGAAGAGAGAGAAGGTGGGAGGGAGAGGAGGAGGGGGCCGAACAAATAGCAGTGGTGTTTCTTGAGCACCTACTATGCACCATTTATTGTGTGAGGTTCTTTCTTGCCCAGTCTTCTCCTGGAAGAGGTGGCCCTTCACGGTCCTAGAAGTGACTGTCGTAGTTTTACTAGGTGATCATGTGTTGCACACCTGATCCGAGTTGGGTCGATCCCATTTGTCTGTTCTGGGAATGTGGGGGAGGGGACTCTGGGACACTGACATGGCTCTGCTGAAGCTTGAACCATGGAAAACTGAGAGAGGGCTGTCACGCTTGGGGACAGGGTTCACAGAGCACAAACTACCCACTTACAAAGACGGGAAGGAGAGGAGGGGACACGGAGAGAAGGCAGAGAGGTGACCGGAGAGTTCCTGAGCAACGGGAACAAAGGATGGTGGGAATCCAGACCCTTGTGCGGCCGGATTGTATTTCATACCAACAGGAGGGCTTCCTGGACCGCGCCTGCCCCCCGACCCCCACCCCTGGCCACCCAGCGAATCCCCTTTCACCCCAGACTGTCGGTAGGTTTCTGTGTCTTGTAACCAAACGAGCCACGTATCATCTCCGAGCCTTTCGCCACCTTAAACAAGCTTGACTACTCGGTAGAGGCACAGAGGGGGTGACTATCACTACTCACTCAGGGTCAAAACCGAGACCGGAGTCAAGGTCCCCGAGAGCCTGAACTCCTTTTCCTAGCAAACGTGGTGGCCGAGGGTGTTAGTGCTTATTATCCCTATTATTTGGTCACTCAATTCATGATTCTTTTGGTTGTAAATGGAACAAGAAAACCTAATCGGGACCCTATGCATGTTTTAAGGGAATAAACGGCGAAGTATGTTTACAGGTTGTCACTCACTTTAGCCAGGGCGGCCATCGGGGGCTTAAGCGGCCTCGTGGGCGTCCAGGCCTCTCCCTCCCGCAGCCCTCCTTCCTTTGCGGACTCCATCCTGACAGGCTCGCCGCGCTCTGTGCCCAGGGTGCTACCTAGGCGCCCCAGTTTCCCCATCATTTCAGCGGAGCGCCTAGGAATGACTCTCGGGGCCGATTCGAGTCACGTGTCCCTTCCCGAGCCAATCACAAGCCAGGAGGCAGATCTCCCTTGAGAATGTATTTCAGGGGCTTCCTTTGATCTCCAAAAGAGCGGTCACATCAATGCTACCTCTGTCCTGTTTCCTTATTTACGCGTTGCTCTTGTTGCTGTTGTTGTTGTTTCTGACAGGACCAGTTGGTAACAATGAAATGTTTTGAGATGTAAAAAAAAAGTGTTTTGTAATATACACTGACATTAGCTAAGGGGACGCTCTGATTGGCCGGAACTGGGTTATGTGCCCACCCCTGGTTCCTGTGGCCCGTAGTCAGCCCACCTTTACCGTATGGCCTAAAAATAGGCAAGGGGTGACAGTTCAGAGGAAACCCAGAGTGTTTTACAAAGAAAGGAAAGTAGGTAGTGGGTGGATGAAAGCAATAGACGTTCAATTAGTCCTGTCACGAATCCTATCATTGTACAACGTTTTCTAGAATTCTCCTTTGGGTCAGTGGGGCTTGCTGGGGGATTTTAGGAATTAGGCAATTGTAGATGTTTTGAAATCATTTAGCTCATATGCCTCACTTTGCAGCTAAGAACTTAGGTATCCTGCCCCAGGCACACATCTGTTGAGAAAGAGGCAGGCCTGTTCCTAATACCCAGGCTAGGGTACCAGGTTGGCCTTGAACCCTGGCATCCTCCTTCCCAGGACTGCATTGACAACCCAGCAGCAGAGCATCTGGCAGATTCAAGACTTCACCATTTCCCAGCTGGGGTAGCCTTGGCTAAAGGGGATATTCCAGGCAGTATAATGAGATGATACCAAAATTTCAAATGCAAAACAGGCATTCCCACATGCCCATTAAGCAATGTGAGTATATATTACAAAGCATTTTCCCACATTTACAGACATCTCATTGGTACCGACTAGTCATCTAAGTAAGAAAACAATGTTGTGTAAATAAGGAAACGGACAGACGTAGCATTGATGTAACTGCTCTTCTGGATGTAAAAGGAAGAGAAGTCACCCACATACATTCTCAAGTGAGATCTTGAACTTCTAAAGATCTTCTTAAAAATTAAACTATTATTTGCTTTTAATGGTTGTTTGTGGTCTTATATAGAGAGTGGTCTATTAATCAGAATCAGGATCAGCAGAGTGTGGCCCACAAGCCAAATCCAGCCTACCACCCTTCTGTGTAAAGTTTTATTGGAACGAAACGCACCGTTTCATAAACACTGTCTATGGTTGCTTTTGCACAACGAGGACAGAGATGAGAAGTTACCGAAGAGAACTTACGGCCTGCCATTCCTAAGGCATTGGCTGTCTGCACCCTTAGAGGACAATCTGTTGACCCCTGGCTTATAATACTAGATTTTCAGAGCTGTAAGTAATCTTTGAGTTCATTTCATCTAAAGGTCTCTAACTAGAGGTCTGTCAGCAAAATGTGACACACGGACAATGGGCTTTTAGGGGCTAATGTATTCCTTAATTCTCTTTTAATTGAAACAATTTTTAAACATAAGGGGATGTTTGAAACTTCTGATTTCTGGCGTCTCTTCGCCAGTTCAGAGAGGTGGGGACATGAAGACACACACATTCAGCACCACTGGCAGGAGCTGAGCAGGGGCCCTCCTTCTGACGAGGAGTCGTTGATGTATTTTTCCACAGGCTCCACGTCTCTCTCTCTTGCCCCTTGGTCACTGAGGCCAAGTCCCGGTGCTCATGAATTGTTGCACTTGAACTCTTAACGTCCACAGAATCTCTTCAGGGGAGACGTCCCCATAAAAAGAGGTAAAACAAAAACTTGGCCTCAGATGGTTCACGTTTTACGAAAAATGGTGGAGGGCCCATTCCGTGGAATGTAGCGAAGTGTATTTTTCTGATTGGCAGACACACGGCCCTGCACACTCGTTGTCTTTGAGGAACTCAAGTCTGTGACCCAAAAATCAAGTCCAGGGTTCTCATGGTTGAGGTGGGGAAATGGAGACTCAAGGAGGAAATGAGACTTGTTCAAGGTCATACAATAAGGTAGTGGATGACACAAATGAGCCTCCAGAGTTCTTAACTCTTGGCGCTGTGTCACTTCATCATTTAGTGCTACTGGCCCTGCTCCATAGATTGTCTGTCATGTGAAAATCATTGTCCTCTTTTGTTACAAATGTCTTGTACCTCCCTTTAGTAAATTGAAATGAAAATCATAAATAATCAAATGTATGTCTATAATTTATAGATGACATAATCTGCCTACACAACACACACACACACACACACACACCCATAACTGCAGAATAAATGAGAAGCACGATAAAGAGGACATGTGACAGATCGCCCTGTCTTGCTCCTACATGTGGAACTGCTGTGAATGGAGCAACCACTGAAGCTTGCTGACACGGGTGTGCCCTGCTGCAACTCCAACCCCACTAAAGGCATGGTCGTGAGTGACATATTTTCCCACCTTCTCCCGAAACATCTAGGTTTAATTTTCCCTTGGACTGCCTGGTAGTGGCATGGATGAAAAATCCGGGATATGTTGCCGCTAATGAAAAAAAAAAAGAACGTCTGTATACATGTATACATATATGTATCAAACAGGGTTAGGTTCTGGGCTCAGACAATTATTAACAGGCTTTTCGCCTACATGAAGGTCTCGTGGTGCATTTAAAGGTCCCAATGGGATACAGGGCAATTTGTCATAGGGTGAGATTGTCCTGTTTATTACAGGACATGTCACATCCCTGGCTCTTGATGACTAAGTGCCCTAGTGCCCTTCCTCCACCCCCAAGACAGTTAAAGAATGCCCTTACACATTTCTGACACTTCCCTTAGCGGGTGATACTACTACCATTGAAAGCCACTGTTGTAGAAATTTCCCAGCTCCATTCTGGACTGTTAGGTCAAATCCGTGCTGCTGGAGAGCTGCCCCAAAGGGCCACGGGGTGTACTGAACCACTGGAAGCTCTGCCCAGTGACCCCGGTTCCTGGGAATCCTCTCAGCCGGCCCAATCGGGCACATCCTGCAGCGATTACTTGGAAGTGGATTTGGAGGAAATTCTGCGAAGACCTGGGACTCATATTCCAAATGCCCAGACACATCCTCTCAAGGAACGCAAACCTCCCAGCGGAAAAACGGAAACCAGTCAGACTGGGGAATGGAAGGCCAGCCCCCCTGAGCCTTCAGCGTGGACCCCAGAGGGAGACCCGGGCCCAGGAGAGGGGGAAATAGAGCAGGCCAGGCCCTGCCCCACCGAACCTGCCGAGAGGGAGAAAGCTGGGCCCACGGCCATTGTTATGCAAACGAGATGCACAACCGCCATTCCCCGCCCCCACTCTGAGCATTCCCTTGAACAGTGGCTTAAGAGAGTCCTCAAAGATGTTTTTTCAACATGTGCAAGAAATTAAAATTAGGCTTAAGCTCATCTGAAGGGCCACTTTGACATTGCCATATGGTGGGAGCAAAGCTGCTTTTGGGGTTTAGCAAACATCTTAAACTATTTTTCAAATGATTTAGGTTCAGCAAGACCCAAAATGGGATTTTTTTCCCCTCCAAGTACCTTTTTGCCTTCATTTTAAACCCTAGGGTATTTCAAAGGGAGTTCAAGCCACATGTTTCTCATTCATTTACACTTAACTCATCAACATGTTGTTTTGCAAGAGTCATTTGATGTCGAAAAAGGCTTTTTGAAATATATATTAAATGTGTGTATTCCACAGATTTATATTTACACACACACACACGTGCACACACACACACACACTCTTAACAATTTCTTCTCCTAGGAAACGAGGAGCTACATTTTGCTAACCATTAATCATCTCTCACCACCAAGAAAACCAAGTCAGACAATAAAAGAAGCATCCTCCAAGTTCTCAACTTGGCCAAAGAAAGTTCTCTCTTCCAGCCAAAGGCAGGTACAGCAAAGGTTGTGTCTGCAAGGAGAGAGAGGGCGTCCACGCAACTGCAGGACCAGGACAGGACAGAAGGTGCAGGGGGGACTCCTTGAGGATGGGGTCAGCATCCAGCAGAACGTGGACAATGCCAACGTTGCCAGTAGGTGCTAAGGAACCGGTTAGAACGAGACTGACCAGACGTCATCTTTTAAACGGGACAGGAAACAACGGGACTCTTGTTTCAAACGGTGCGTGTGGTCAGCCTGCGGACACCTTAGCCCCGTGGGACGAGGCTGACCATATGTTAGGGTGTGAACAGGACAGGACCATTGTTTTCTGTCCCATTTACAACGGGACGTCTGGTCAGCCTGTGCCTAGTTAGAACTGTGTTTTTATGGAAATCTGTCTTGTTCGCGCTGCTAAGTTCCTTTGAAATCTCTCTTTCCTATTGTCTCTCCTGGATAGACCGATAGGCATATGTGTGTATGAATGTGTGCTTATTTTTTATAAGAAACAGCTTCAGGGAAGTCTCTAGGGAAACAGTCACTGCCTCTGGGTTTATAACGTGTGACTCACTCACTTTTTTAGAGTTGCCTTTTCCTACACCAGGGTTTAGCAGATCTGGGCCCTTTGGGAGGCCATTGCCCCCTGCTGCCCCCGAGGCAGACATCACTAAGTGATGCCTGAGCGCTTTCCTGGTGAGTCTGGACTAAGCCTCAAATGCCTTTTAAAGATCCCTCTCCAGGAAGCCTTGGCTACAGAGTCAGAACTGGTCCAAAGATAGAACCTCTTTGTCATCCCTCCAACAACACTGAGAGGTCAGAGGAGCTATTTCTATTTTATGATGAGAAAACTGAGGCTCAGGGAGGTTGGCTCGCTTGCTCAAGGTCAAGCAGCTGACAAATGGCAGATGCAGGATGTGACCTCAGGCCTGAAAGAGCTGTTAATATTCACGGATGTGTCTCCAAACTTCCTCCTCCTCCTCCTCCTCATCATCATCACTACCACTACCATCATTATCGTCATCATGTAGTGGAAAAAACCTTCTTGAAAAAATGCTTATAGGAAACAGCCATGTAGAACGTAGATAAAATTAGCTTTTTTTTTTTCAGCTTAAATTTAACACACTCAAAATGGTAATATTTTCTAAGCATAAAATCAGACCCTGGGGAAAGGGGGCTGTGGTGCTAACACAAAAATGTGAAATCAGGTGATATCTGGAATCTTTGGAGTCTTGTACAACTACTCAACTTGTTACTATAGAATTTCTTTAGGTGTCACAACGTCAAGACACTATGGGTTAAGAGACCTTTAGTAACTGCAAATGGTAACATTTAGAAAAGAGTACGCTTTAGAATCTCGGGGTATTCTTCGGTCAACCTGATCTAGATGCTTAAAAGGACAAGAAGAAATCACGATGTAGGGTTGCATCCCTAAAATATGTAGTATCTATTCCTGTACGTACAAGTCAGGTACGAAGTACATTCATTTACTGTCAGATAATCACCTCCTATAATAAGGGGTATCCGGACATACTACGGTCCACATTCAGTGTTTATTGTAACCCAGTGTCTTAAGGCAAATCTCAGCCACAAATGTTATCTCTACTCCCAAGACAGCAAGACCCCAAGCCAGCAGAACACAGACGAGTTAGCTATCGCCCATCAGGAAGCATCTTATACCAGCAGCAGGGGACTTGGCCAACAGCAATTACCTCTCGTGTTACTATTAAAGGCCAAAAAAGAGAAAGATGACATGGTTCTTGTCCCTAAAAAAGCTCCGTATCTGCTTTCTGCGGAGTGAGTTTCCGTGTGTCTTGCACACACATACCGCCAAAGTGTGGATGGATTGGATTCGACAAGAAGGTGGCCAGGTGTTCAGATAGACAGGCGGCAAGGCACAAAAGCATGATCATGACCTCCAAGGTGCCCCAGGGTCTGGCAACTTCCATTTAAATCTCCCCCTCTCCCCTTGCCTCCCCTTCCGCCTGATTCAGAGTGCCCCTCTCTGGGCCAGAGCCCACTCAGCCCCAGGCCTTTCCCTGGGCTAGGCCATCGACCTCTTGCAGAGGCTGAACCCCAAAACCCATCCCCCCACGATGCTCCTCCCAATCGTCCACACCAGAACGAAGCACGCTCCTTGTGTCCCTCCTTGGTTGCACTGCCATCACTGCCGCTAGGAATGTCATTACACATTGCCTTGGATGGCCTGATGACTCGTGTCGTATCCCGCGCTCAGCGCTCACCATGCATTATCTCATTTAATCCCCACGACAGTCTGTTAAAATGGTCTTCTCCTTCATCACCGTCATCATCCTCATCATCTTCTTCCTCTTCTCGCCCGTTTGTCCTTTGTCACCATTGTCACCCCCACTTTGCAAGCGAGGAAGCCAAAGCTTGGGGAGGTTCAACAGCTTCAAGGAAGTGAATGAAGCAGGCTTTGAACTCCCTCTGTGGGGGTGCAGCCCCACCCCACGCTCCCCTCACCCCACCCCGCCCCCATCCCCCACCCCCCGACCCCCGCCCTGCAGCCACGCTGCCTCATAGCCGACAGCGCACCTGCCACCTCCCCGCCGGCCTGTCGCAGACGGGCGTCAGTCATCTCTAAATCTCAGTGGGGCGCTGGGCCCGGCACCCGTAGGCCTTGGGCAATATTAACGCTTATTTCAAAAACGATTTTTGAAAAGGCAAAAGGAAAAGCGTGCAAAGGGGAGCAGGGTGAGTGGGCTCCTGGCCCCTGGGAGCCAGGCGGTCATTTCTCCCCCTGGAGTCCCGGTACGCACGGACACGGACGTGGACACGTGTGGACATTTCCTCCCCGTAAGTACGTTAGCGCCCCGTGAACACTGTCCTGTGCGTCGTGTTTTCTAGTTATGGCTGTCGTTGTGGTCGACTGCTACTCAGCTCATGGGTCAGGTTATCCAAACACAAAGTAAGTGTCCCCCTCCCTTCACACCTGGCGTGAGGACGTGTGGCCGTCTGTCCGCCTCACCTTACACGGCAAAGACGGTTCCCTCCTCCAGGCACCTCCGGGCCGTCCTGCTTTTCCCACAGTCACACGGGAGTCCCCAGGAGGCCGGCCTGGGATCCAGCGTCCAGTGCCTTCCACCGGCCAGGAGCCTTCGTGTCCCACAGCCCCGGGGCCTGGCCTCCGGCATCCTGCCCACGGGCGGTGGCACTGGCCTGAGGTTGACATGTTTGAGCGGGTCGGTCTGAGTCGGGGCGGTGGACTCAGGAGTGTGAAAGCACACGGAGACGCTCGGTCAGGCCCCAGTGGCCCCCGGGTTTCCGCGTGGAAACCCAGCATTCACCCTCTCCCTCCTGGCGTGTCCTCTCTGGCCTTGTCTCCGATGGGCGACCCCCCTTCTGCCGTGGGAAAGCCAGAGGGTCTGATCCAATCGGGACTTCCGGGCCCTTCGATCCCACGGTTCCCTCCGACCACTTGGGTTTGGGGCGGAAGGGCACTTAACGTGTCATCACCTGCTTCTGGGTGGCTTCCCACAGCCCTGAGAAGTTAGGGGGGCTAAAAGGAAGGGTGGGGTGGCGGCCGCTGAGTCCACGGCTCCCCAACCACAGGCCGCCGTGTGGCCAAAGGACACGGTGTCCCGGGGTGAGTTTCCGGACTGCGCCCCATTCCCGGCCCCCGCAAGCCTCTTTTCTGTTTCTCCTCCGGCGTTTCCGCCTCCCGCCCGGCCTACCACCTGGGGTGCCGCATGATTCGTGCACCTCTGACTCCGGGGTCACCTTCGCACACCCCTCCTGCCGCCGGAGCCCCACTGCTGGCCCACGCCAAACGCTGATCTTGCCATCAGCCATCTACCCCAGTGGCATTTTCCGGCACAATTTCCTTCAAATAATCCCCCTCTCCCCCAGGCAATCCTCACGGCTGGAGGTGACACCTCTGCACCCCCAGGCCTAATTCCCCGTTTCCCCTCCCCACTGCGACCCTACTTTTCCAAGGAGGGTTTCCAACTTGTAATTGTTTGGAGAGCTGGTGTCTGAGCCGGTAGCTTCTGTGGAGTAAGTCTCAGGTCCCCGACACTTTTGTGAGACTGCGGACACCCAGCCACGGAGCGTTTCTGTGCTGCTGGCATCGGCCTCTCTGCCGGCCGAGCTTCGGGAAGTTTATAGGTTTGGTAGCGTTACAGGGTAAGTCTTGGAAGGCTTTCTCGGAGTTACGTAATCACTGGGAGAAGAAAGGGTGCTGGGTGTGTGTGTGTGTGTGTGTGTGTGTGTGTGTGTGTGTCTCCTCCTGCTTTGCTTTTCTTCTTAAAGAAAAAAAACATCTTAATACAAAGGAATGTGTGAAAGGCACACATGCAGAAGCCCCAGGGCCTTGGGATGGCCTGGAAGACGCCAAATTGGATTCGGCGCCATTGTCTCCATTCGAGTGCTAACAAGAGGGGACGCCTTCCGAGCCCCGCGGGGTCCTGGCAGGGGTCCTGGCAGAGGCCCCGCACCAGGCCTTCCCCGGGCGCCCTCCTTACAACACCCTGATCGGCGCTCAGGGACGAATGGAGTCCCTCGCTCTTCAGCAGCCGCCCTGCCTGGGACAAGAAATGCTCCGTGAGGGTAAGACGCGTACCCTCCTGCTAGAGCACCCCATTTCAGTCCAGGAGAGCTGCTGACGTACAGGGGGAGCTCGACCCACATCTGCTAACGAGGGAACGACTCTGGGTTCACAGTGGCACCCCCAGCAGCGAGCATGCTTGGCACGTAAGGAGTCCAATGAAGGCTGGCGAAATGCGTGGTGACCGATGGTTTACTGCAGGCCTCACAGCTCACCCGTCTTGTGAGGGATTTCTGGGTTGTACTGTGGACATCGGAAGATCCCGAAGGCTCTCACTGAGTGACAGGACTGTGTCCCCTTTGGGAGGGAGCCCCCCACGTCTCCGTTCAGTTCCTTCAGGCTTCGCCGGGCTGCAGAGGTCAGGCGGGGATCGGGCAGGGTTGCCAGAGCCATGCAGGGCATTCCCGGCGGGGCCTTTCTTTGCTGGGGGTGCTGCAGGCCGATGCTTGCTCTCAGGCGAGAAGCAATGAAAATGGGAAGCGTCTCAGGTGCCGTTCGTTGCTCCCCGGGGCCAGCTGTCTTCTGGAATCTGCCTGCTTTTAGTCACGTTAGCTGCCTTCCGGTAGTGGGGTTTTAAAAATATTGTGTCCGGGGGTCATTGTTAGCTGCCAGAGGGGCAGGTAGATCCAGTCGCCTATCACCTAGCCAGCGGGCTAGACAATCCAATGGAGCTGGTCTGAGCAGAACGTGAATTTGTTCGAAGACACCAGGTGACTCACAGAACCTCCAGGAGGGTCGTAGAGACCGGAGGATGGAAAACATCTGACCTCACAGTTGATTAGCGTGACTTAGTAACTTTTCCAAGGCTCTGTAGGCCTGCATTTCTGTCTCTTCTCCTGGGCCGGGCAAACGGTAAGTGCGAGCCTCCATGGCGCCATGCTCCATGCTGTGTAACTTTGGGCAAATTCCTTAACCTTTCTGTGCTTTAGTTTTGTTAGTTCCAAGTGGACAAATCACGGTACCAACCTCATAAAGCTGTTGTGAGGCTGAAGTGAACTAACGTAGCCAAAGTGCTTAAAATAAGGCCAGGGCACATGGGAAACACTATTTAACAATTGTTATTCTTGTTGTTACTATTGCCTCTGTTATTATTATTTTGTTAAATACTAGATTGTTCCCAGTCTTTGCTGAGCTAAACAATAATTCAGCGAGCACCTTTTTAACTATCAGTGCACATCCATAATTATATCTTTAGGGCAAAAAAAAAATTGCTAGACAGGAAATTTTAGGGTCAAAGAGGGTGCATATTTTAAAGTCTTTTGATATGTTAATGAGCTGCTTCCAGAATTAAATTGCTTGGACATATTATTCATTAGTTATAATTCCTTGACTGTCGAGGGTTTGGACACTAAATTATCTCGGTTGTTAGTGACATTTCAAACTTAAACTCTTAGGGGGAGAACATAAGTCCATGAATGAAAAGCTGGATTAACTTGCACAAAAACTAATGAATGGCAGTCTGCTAGCCCAGGAAATCAAAAAGCATTATAATGAAGTCAAATGCAAAGCCCAGAAGTTCTTGAGCGGATCGTCCACCGCGTTGAGCATAGAGGCCGTTCTTTAGATCTTTCCGTTTCCTTGGACAGGGCTGGGGTGCGGGGGTTTCCTTAGCCCGCCCCCCGCAGCTGACCGCATCTGCCTTCCGACGCAAACATTTTCAGCCTCTGTGCAGACTCCGGCGTTCACTTCCCTCCTCTTTCCCTGGAGAAATCAGTGCGCTCCTGTGACTTACTGTCAGCCCCTGGCAGCTGAAGGTTCAGAGAGGTGGCCGTGGCAGGTGGAGCTTTGGGCCAGGTGTGATTTCCTTTTGGAAATGAGCTCGGGGAAGGTGACAGAAGCCCGCGGAGTTGAGTTTGGGGTTTAGTTACTCCAGAAACCCCAGGAGGACAATATATTTCATGGATTTTCATCTGACTCTTGGAGTGTCTGATTTCCACCTGTACCAAGTCTGGGAAATACGGAAAACATGACCCGCACTCCGCTGTTAGCCCAGGTCTAATCACGTCCTTCCCCACCCTGCTCTGTGCCCAAGAAACTGACCTGCACGGGCTGCCTCAGTGGGCCTCTGGCTTCCGTTTGGGTTTAGCCAGTGGGAGGCAAGAGCTGGAGAGGTGGCAGGAGGGAGGAGAGGGAGGTCGGGGCAGTTCTCCTTCCGTGGCCTCTTTTCCAGGGGGCGGGCTTGCAGGGGCTGCTTTGCTGTGAGAAGAGCCACATCTCCTGTAGCTCTCCTACAGCTGCCCCCTCGCCAAGTTCTGACCAGCGAGCAGGCTTCCGGGGGGAGATATCTTCCTGACTGTCCAGAAATTTCTGCACCATCGCTCGTTAGTTTCCCTTAACTTTGTCCAGAGCTACATGACTCAGTTCTCCCGTTTGGAGGGTGCTGGTTCCGGCCAGGGCTCTCTGTTTGAGGCAGAAACTGTGATTTGGGCCAGATTCCAGAAGGGGGCTGGCCTGCTGCTTTTCCCAGCAGAATCAGGAGGCAACAGAATGCGGTGGTGAAAAGTCTGGCTCTGGAATCCAGCAGGTTGAAGTCCTGGTTCTATTGTGTCCTTGCTGTGTGACCTTGTGCCCGAGGATCTCTCTGATCCTCAGTTTCTTCTGCCCTAAAATGAGAATAATAGTCGTGCTTACCTCTTTGGGCTGCTCATCCCTGGAATAATTCACAGAACTCGGGAAAGGGCTGTACGCATGATTGCAGCTTTTTTGGAAACTAAACAAACCAGGACCAGCCAAATGATGGGACACATGGAGTGACATCTGGGAGGATTACAAACGCAGCACTGTGATGCCCTGTCCCCACGAAATCAGGGGGCTGCTAGACCGTTGGCGTGTTCACCAAACAGCAAGTTTCACCGAGCTTTGGCGCCCCTTTGGGGCTTCATTACACAGGCATGATTGCGGACATCAGTGGACAGGGGTCTGAACTCAATTTCCATTTGCCTCCCTCTTCCATTGGGTTGGGCTGGCTCCATCCCCAACCCTCTCATCACCTGGTGGGTCTTTCTGGTTGACCAGTCCCTCTCCTGAGGTATCTCAACTCCTAGCATAAATTCAGGTGTGATCCGAGGGGCTCATGAATAACAAAAACATTCCTTAAACTCAGGAAATTCCGAAGATTTAGAGTCCCCTACCCAAGGACAAAGGTCAACCAAATTCGTTATTATACAATCCATGCATTATTTCATATAAATTACCAAATTCCTATGAGAAACATCATTGCTCCAACTTGAAAATGAAGATATTGTGGAATTTCTGGGATATACAAGATTTGAGCCCAGGTTTTAATTTTTTTTTCTTACTATATCCTAATGCCTGCGTCTAATGAGAAAACTATTTTATCTCAATTAACTACCACAATGTCTTCCATCTCAAGGGAGGAGTCCTAATTGGTCCATCCTAATTAAAGAGTTGACTTCAGTGAGAGAATTTAACGTATTCTTTTTCTCTTGCAAAGGATTCTGGGATTTAAAAGATTTGTGTTCTCGGCCCAGCTCTGCCCATTAAGTAGAGTTGCATGAGTGGCTTTATCTTTCTAGACTCAGTTTCTCCATCTGTAAAACAAGGAGCCCGGGCTAGCTACTTCAGAGGGTCTTGCTAGTGCTAAAAAGTTTCAGAACTCACTGTTGCCGAATTTTGCAAGGCGGAGGTATCATTTACTCCTGGGATGATCCCGGGGAAGCAGTAATACCTTCCAACAGGGGCAAGCCCCACCAAAAAGGCCCGTTTATGTATCTGTCTGCAAACATGCTTTGCGTGCCTGCACGTGCCAGCCATGGCATTAGCTGCTGGGAATGTAGCAAGCAAAAGGCAGGCGTGAAGCCGACCCTCAAGGGAGTGAAGGAGGGTGGCATCAGACTTGGATTCGGTCATTGAAAACAGCGAAGGAGCACGGTGCTTGGGACCGAGGACAGGGGGAACTAACGTCGCCTGGGATCAACGAGGGCTCCCGGGGAAGTGGTGTTTCCGCAGACACCGGTTTGGAAACGTGAGCAGCTGGAGGTGGGGGCAGCGGCGTGCCCCGGGGTTCCCGGCAGAGAAGGGAATGCACACGAAGCTCTCCCCCAAGGCGGGGAGTGGCTGTCCGGCCTATCCCGCCCTCGGATCTCACGTTCTGATTGAAGGGGCGACTGAGTGACTCTCCATGAATTGTTCCTTTAAAGTGTAAGTGACTTAGGGGCGAGGCCAGCGGATGCTTCTCAAGGTTCTAGACTTAGGTTTTTCAAAAAAAGAAATACTTTTTGGTACCTATGGAAGCCGGTGGAGTGGGGGATGCGCAAATAAAAACTAACACTTACCTGAGCACCTACTATGCACCAAGTACCATTCTGATTGCTAATGTGGTAACGCACGTCAACATCTGTAGGAGGTCCTCACCTCCCAGATGGGGAAAGTGGGGCGGAGGGAAGCAAGTCACTCCCCAGTGTCCTCAGGACTGTCCAACGGTCGAGCTGGGTTTTAAGTGCGGGCAGGCTGCTCTCAGCCACGGCGCCACCCACCGTGCTGGAGAAGGAGGCTCAGTCCTTCAACTCCACGCCCTTGGGATGGGGCGCAACTGCTACTCGTGGCAAGAATACCCCGTCACCAGACATTTCGATTGCAAAGCCCGTCTAGACCAGAGGTACTGAGCCAGACGGCAGAGAAAAATGTCAGCCAGCATTTTAAAATGTGCTACCTACCAGACGCTATGGAAAAAGAAATGCATAGGTGGTATAATCTCATTTATTTCCCCATTAACCCTAGATAGGGGGGCTCTGATAATCGCATGGTTCCCATTGAAACTGAGGTTCAGAGAGGCTAAGTAACTTGTCTAAGCTGACCCAGGCAGAAGGGGCGAGGTCTGACCCGTCCGCCTGAGCGCGAGGCCCTGTCCAGTCGACCACTCAATGCTCCAGCCAGCGCAGACACGACCTAGACGGGATGTCATCGGGAAAATGGTACCGTGGCTCCACCTGCTACATAGTTTTAAGGACTGAGGTGCGCTGGAGGTCTTTGGCTCAGCCCAGACCCAGCCTGGAGCCCCCGAGCTGTCTGCCCCCGTCGGTCAGTTCCTCCCAGGCCTGGACAGACAGGCAGATGCCTCCCAGCCTCCCCCGGCTCGGGAGGAATCGCTTTCACACTGAAGGGAGGTGGAGACGGTTCTTATCTTGACACTTCAAAGAAAGCCTTCCCCCTTGACATCTTCCTGGCCTGCACGGCTGATGCGGAGGCCTGGTGATGAAGGGTTTGCGGGGTCGCTTTGATCCTGGGACAAGCCGGGCGAGGCCACTCCACGCCGAGGAATGCCAGGCCCCGCTGGCTGCGCACTCCCTCCCGCTAATCGTCTCGGCGTCCTCTGGCTCCTTTACAGATTCCGTTTTGTGCGGTGGAAATTGCCGAGAGGTGAGGACCAGATTTCAGAAACGCAAAGAACTCTGCACCGGGTGGGGCAGATGAACTTTCTGAACCAGCTGGATGCTTCTGAGGTTGCTCCCTTCTACCCGAGTCCCCGTCCTGGTACCGCTCTAACCCGCGGCATGTCATTCGGGTGCCACGCACCTTCCTCAACAATCTATTGATGGCTGTGGACTCTGGTCCAAACAAAATTATACTCTAGCAGGGAAATTTGTGAATGCAATTTTAAAGGGCTTCCTGAAGCCCATCCCTGGGTTTCTTGGTGGCAGGAGGCAGAGGGGTCCATAGATTCAAGTCAAGAACCCTCAGAACCCAACTACACTGAGCACAAGGTAGTGGGGAAACTTGGTGTCTGAGCTGGAATCCTGGCTGTGGCCTTTTCTTCCTACCTTAGTCAGATGACCTGACCTCTCTGACCCTCAGTTCCTCTATCTGTAACTTCTAGCTCTCACCTCATACAGCATTTGTGAGGATTCCAGGAGCTCATGCGTGTCCCATGGTCCGCACGTGTGTCACCGGTAACGCTAGTGCCCTCGGGATAACCATCACCACAAGGTGATCTCCTGCCTCTTCTCATCCTGCCCGGGAAAGAGACTCTCAGGAGAAGAGACACTTTATATGCCCAGGCCTCAGTTTTCTCATCTGACAGATGGGTTGATCGGAGCCCCGTCCTGCCAACACACAGCCTTAACCAAGGTAGAAGCCATCAATGTGTGACTCTGATATCATTGTCACCTGCTCCATGGTTGGTCTTGAGCTGTTCAGGTGGGAGGGGTCTTCCAAATCCACAGGCTTGGGGGACTCCTTTGATATTCCAGGT
This sequence comes from Lyroderma lyra, assembly GCA_004026885.1. Taxonomy (NCBI): domain Eukaryota; kingdom Metazoa; phylum Chordata; class Mammalia; order Chiroptera; family Megadermatidae; genus Lyroderma; species Lyroderma lyra. The sequence continues at coordinate 10,767 of PVJL010010275.1, read as the reverse complement.
TCAGGAGAGTGAAGCCAGGAGAGTTAGCTTCCTGGTGGATTACTAATCCCAAATATTTGTATGGTGTTAATTAATATCTCACAAAATTCACCAAGTCAAACCCACGTTCAAGGCTGTTCTTCCTTGACTTCCTGGCGGGAGAACACAGATAAAAGAATTTCCTCAAATCACAAAGGAGAGGGGACAGGGACTTACATATGCCCTGAGCCAAAGCCCTGACCCTCAACTCAGTCCACCCACGTGGCCTGAGTGAAAGTTACAAGGCGGAGACTCTGGTGGAAAAAGAAAAACAAAATGATCCGTAGAACTGAGAAACTCTGGTTCCCGGAATACACCCATCCACTGCCCGGTGGACGGATAGCCCTGTGAATGACAAGCTCCATCGCGGACCCTGGAGAAACCTGGGTGGCTAAGGCTCTGGATCGCCTGTACGGAGCTTCTAGAATAACAAGAACAATAGCAACAGTCAGTGCAGGCATCATGGCCCGCTCTCTGTACACACCAATCCGTTCAACAAACATGTATGGAACCTACTGTGTGTCAGGGGCTAAGGTCAAGGGCCTCTCCTTTGCCTGGCTTCCTGGACCCGATAGAGTACTTTGGTGTTTGGTCTGAATGCCTGAGGCAAAGGCACAGAAAAGCCAGCCAGGTGAGGAGGAGAGAGGGGGCTGTCCCCCAACATAATTTAGGGGACTCTTGTCCATCCAGGTCCATGAGGACAGGTTCACCAGCTAGGTCATTAGCAGAGCGTGGCGTGGGGCTCATCGATGACTTGGAGATGGCCGCCTGTGGCATAATGTGCCCGGGGAAGTAAGGTCCGGGTCAATATGTGGTTAAGTAAAAAGGTTCTGGGAAGCCCCCGAGGGTCAAGCTGGGAAAACAGCCCCCGATGGCCCCGGAGAACTGGGAGAAGCCAGAGAGGAAAGGGTGGCAGGAAGTGGGGTGAGGACCACTGGGGTGCCGTTAACACAGCTATTTGGTGCCCAATGGCAGCTCTGCAGCGACCGAAGAGCCAGAGGCCAAAGGCGTGAACTTGCGGAGTGCACACTTACGTTCATGCGTCTATTTAATTCACTTAGTGGATTCGGTGTGCTTAACCCATATAGATTTAATATGCTTCCTGAGTTTATTAAGGGTAGTAAAGGGGACAAATGGTACGATCGCACGTGAGTGCAAACGTGCATGCACAGCCTCATGAGGCACCTGCCTCTCTGCAATGGGCACGTAGCACATGGAAACCACTGAACAGTGCAGTGGCGTTTCGGGTTGTGCTATCTTTTTGGACATGTTCTTTAACGGGTTTTAAAGGGAACTTAGAACATCAGAATGTTGTTCTGTTTACACATACACACTAGTTTTTCTAATTAAACCAGTGAGGCCCTGTGTTAAGGGCTGTGTACGCAGCACCCGATTTGATCGCTGGGAACAACCTTGCAAAAGATACAGAAGCAGCCCCATTCTGTAGACGAGGAAACTGAGGCTCGGGGAGGCGACTGTCCCCCTCACGCTCCCCACCTGCCCATTTTCCCATCTGTAAATGCGGGCGTGATACCGTCGGGAACACGGTGGCTCCTGGCGGATTCTCGGCTTCGTCTTCCTTAAAGTAAGAGTTTACCAGGCTCTAGGCTCCGAGGGGGAGTACGTGGTTTCCCCCAAGAACTCACAGCACTGGTGCAAGGAACCCCACAGGGTCACAGCCATTCGTCTTTGGGGCACACCCAGAAAACTCCCTGTGGGGGTTAACATAACCCGCCTGAAGTTAGCGTGTGCCTACGGGGGTCCCGGAGCAGGAAGCAGACATTTGAGCCCCCGGCTAGGAGTCTGTGTTCTAACTTGAGAAGCTGGGACAGAGGCTGAAGGATGCAGGGCTTGTTACCCCATGTGACACAACGACACATCGACGTAGAAAGTTCCAGCACGCTTAGCTTGCAAGCCAGGACGCCTTCCAGACCCAGCTCTTAGCATCATCCCCTGGAATTTAAATATCTCTACATCTCTTCCTCTCTCTTATCAGTATGAATGTCAATGTCCTTATACTTTCCAGATAGTTCTGCCAACACATCTTTGATGCTCCTTATCTGAGTTCTCTTTGCAGAAACTTCTAGAACTAAGGCTCAAACATCAGGCCTAGAAATCTAAATTATCATTTATGTTACAGATTCCCTCCCTTCCTTTATTCCAATCCACTGTGTGGTAAAATTTGGGAAACTGAGCCACAGGATGGCTGAGCTAGGGGGAGGTGTACTCGACCTCATCCCCACTGCATGAAAAAATTCAGGTGGAGCGTGTAACACGGGGCCAACGTCTCCCCCAGAGCGTGTAACACGGGGCCAACGTCTCCCCCAGAGCGTGTAACACGGGGCCAACGTCTCCCCCAGAACCGAAGTGTGAGACACCGATCTGGCTTAGTGCTAGGTTTTCCGGATTTATCAGATAAAAGTACAAGATGCCAGGTAAATTTCAATGCAGGTAAACAGCGACTGAATTCTACTATCAGTGCATCCCATGCCATATTTGGGCTATACTTACATTAAACATGCATTTATTTCATTTATCTGAAGTTCAAATTGAGCTGGGTGCTCCGTAGTTGGGCAACACCGGTGGGCTCCCTGGCGGATGGAAACGCCAACACCGATTGAGCAATTCCAGGTGCGCGTCTCGGAGACAGGCCTGGGGGGCTTTTCCAGGGCAAGGGCTACTTCTCCAAAGGCTGCAGTCCACTAGCTCCTTATTTTATTATTCAAGCAGTCACCCCCACGTTGCCTGGTGGTTCACCAGCAGACTGCGATCGGCGTCTTGCCCAGCCTTGCTCAGACAACCGAGTTAAATGGAGGCACTCTGTGACTCCCCTCAACTCCCTGAGGCGGGCAGGAGGTGGGGGCACTCTTAGGGTCCCCATTTACAGAATAGAAAACCGAGGTCTGGATATCTTGCAACCAGGATGGGAAGTTTGCTGAGGCTAGACGGTTTCAGGGCCCCACGGACCCAGGCCCCCTGCTGTTTCTTACAGCGCCTGGAGGTACTGCCGTGACGTCACCGTGTCTCCACAGGGCCAGGGTTCTGACCCCGTCCGTGTCTGCCTGCTGTGCCATTCCTCTCGAATTCCTTCCAAATCCACACCAGCTTTGATCCAACTCAAGTGCCAGCGAGCCAGCTTTAGAGAAATTGAATTTCCTTAATAGCTTTTCCTAGACAAATCACTTGAAAGCCAGGAAAGCGCCAAGAGAGGAGTAGGTGGAAGTTGGGAACGCTCCATTCTACTGCTGGCTCTGCCTCAAACAGGCCGGGCAGATCTCAGCGCCTCAGTGTGGGGTCCGGAAAACAAAGGCGGCCGTCCTCGGGGACCCTCCAAGTCCCTTCCGCTGCCGTAGCACTCGGTGATTCTAAGATGCCCTGTCTCCTGCGAGCTCTCCTCTTGGAGCCCGGCCCTCACCCAGCATCTCCGGCTGATACAATAGGCGGCAGACAAATCCCATTACAGACCACTCTGTGAGTCTCCACTGTGTCACTGGCTGTTATGTGACTTTAAATAGGCGTTCTCCCCTAATCTCCTTGGGCCTGGCCTCTCCTATTAGCAGCTGGAGACAAGGATATTTACCTGTAATAAAGCTCTTTGAGCTTCTCAGATAAAGAGCTTTGCATTAACAAAGCTCAAAGCGGATTGGTTTTTAATGGACCAGCAGACGGGCTTTGTTTTGTGTCTTTGTGTTGCTTTGCCCCTTACACTCCACAGAAGTGCCAAGTCCTGTTTGCCCTCCAAATTCTCCATGGGTTAATTCGTGTGTTTGCTTCAGGATCTGAATAGATCTTTTTTTTTCCCTCCTAGACCAGAGGTTCCCAAACTTTCTCGGTTCTTGGTGACGTTAGGGTCTTAGTAACCTTTTCATCATGCACTCAATAATGCTCCTTATGAAGTCATTAGCTCCAAAAATCTTAGTACAGTTGCCCTAACAAGCTAGTACTGTGAGAAAAAAATACTACACATAAATTTAAAGAAAATTAGGATTTCACACGTAAGGAAGCCCAGTCCCTTCCCAATGGGATGCGTGTGCCTGTTGGACACTGAGCAATTTCTCAAGCCCTGGAACTGGATTGGTCACCGCCCCTTGTGTTTTACATTCCACGTTGATTTTTATGATACATTTTTTATTTCACTTTCACACACCCAGCTTCTCAAAGACATGGAATTGTTGAGATGCGTGTAGTGAGTGAGACAAGACGGAGTAAGGTCATCCCACTCCATTCCTCCTTCCAGGCTAAAATGCCTGGAAATGTACTTAACGCAACTATCCCAAGGCTGTGAGAGGCTGGGGAAAGCAAACGGACTGGCTAGAACCTTAGCCTCCCACACATTCCACGTTGGGCGTTACAACGGCTCAGAAGCCAGAAACAGGAATGGGGACAGGCAAAACTCGCCCCACGAAAAGCCGGCTGTCTGGAACCAAAGGACTGGGGAGAAGACAGCCCTGCAGGATGGGCCTTTGGACAGTACCTGCTCCGGTCCAGGTGAATACCATGGAAGAAGACCCACCCTCCTCTTGTCACCAGGCATTCCAGACCAAAGGAAGAGCCCTGTTGACCCTCCCACAAGCACAACAGATGTGATACATCATCCTCTTCCCACTGAAGAGTGAACAGGGGTGAGGATTACAGGGAGAAGGGACCTGCAGAAAGAGACCCATCGAATCTGTGTATGAAGTCCTGGACATGTCCCCAAGTGGTCCATGCACGACTGTGCTTATTGTCATCAACACATTTCATGGACAAAGAAACTGTAGCCAGGACGTGGGGACAACCCAAGTGTCCGTCCAGGGACACACACACACAATGGAGTCCTGCTCGGGCATCAGAAAGGACGAAATACTGCCATCTGGGACAACGTGGGTGGGTCTTGGGAGTACCGTGGTGAGCGAAATACATCAGATGGGAATGTGCGAGAACTGGACGCCCTCACACACAGGCGGGATATAAAACAGCAACACAGGAGCAACCGAAAGCAGCAGACAAACTCCCAGACCCAGACAGCAGGGCAGTGGCTACAGAGGGGAAGAGGAAGGGGAGGCCAGATACGTGGTGACGGAAGGGGGCTGTGGGCGGGGAGCACACGGTGCAATACACAGAGGATGTACTATGGAATCGCACACCCCAAACTCACATGGTGTCATTAACCAGTGTTACCCGCGACAAGGTGAACACATAAATACAAAAAGAGAAACCGACCAAAGACGACGATGACTTACTTAAGGTTACAGAGCTTCTGAGTGATAGAGTCTAGAACTTGTTCTAGCAAAATGGGGTTTTTTTAAAACAGAACATATGACATATTTACACCTAGAAAATGAAAGTATCTCCGCAAAAATGCGCCACAGCACCGTCACGCTGCCACAAAATAATGGCTCCTCAGGCGCAGCGAAGGCTCAGCAAAGCGCCCGTCAAGGCTGTGTGAGTCGGTGTGGCCGTGCGTGTCTAGGGAACCTAGTTGGCAAAGGATGTCACCAGCCACATGTGAGGCCCCTTTTGTATTGAAGCGTAATTACATTCAGGAAGATGCCCGGATTTTAGTTTACAGTTGGATGATTTCTGGCAAACGCGTACACCTGTGTGACACCCCAGGCAGCACGTGAGTCACCGCCATTACCCTGCACGGTGCTGCTCGTCCTCCCGCAGTCTTATCACCTCACTAGTGCTTCCCCGAGGCAGCCGCTACTCTGATTTCTGTCCCTACGGCCTAGTTGGCCTGATCTTGAACTTCACACGATGGCATTGCACGGCGAATTCTCTTTTGTGCGAATTTCTTGCACGAAATACATAGCATTGCGTAAACAGTACTTACCGGAATGGTTATGCTTCATTTTAATGTTTGTGGAGTTCGGGATAGTTATCGCCTATCATTCAGGATAACTCGAATGGATTTAATTTAAAACGATGCTAAGTCAATCGGAGGCGGATGGCTGTTTGGGGAATGGTGAATTCTGGCGTAGTAGTGGAGAGCACAGACCTGTGGTCACAGTCCCTGAGTCCTCAGTCTCTGTCACACACTACATGAGTGTCAAGGTGATAAACCAAAGCTTTAGTCTCCTCGTTTGTGAAATGGATGATTTTACCAATTTTCATGTGCTGTCTATGAGAATAAAATAGTATGATAGAAGTAAAGCTTTTAACTCAATGCTTGGCGTGGACCAATGGCTCCTGTACAGAAGTTCTTATTAGATTCAGGATGGTAAGAGGTTAAAGTATTAGGATATCTATCCATTATCTATCTATCTAATCATCCGCCATCTATCTTCTATCTACATCCGTCTGTCACCTATCCGTCATCTTAGCCTTAGACCTGGAACTGCAGGTACAACCACCACAGACCAACTTTCTTGGCTCCGTCTCCCTGCTTCCCTTTGGGGTGAGCACATAGCTCCCTCAACTGGAAGGTTAGAGGAGTTTTAGAGGGGCGTGGTCCTTCCAGTCTTCCTGGGGTATAGAAATGCCAATTTCCTCCAGTTGTAGGCTTTATTTTCACAACCCACGCTTTAAATGAAAGAGACATTTATGTACAATGCATTTGTCTGGTGTTGGACTGTGTAGGTCAAAGTTCTCCCTCTGGCTAGAAGTTGGGGTCCAGTCTCACCTGCCCTTTTCATCAGACACTTCTCTCTGAGCTGCTCTTGTGGGCATATCCTCACCTGGTTTTTGCCAGGTATCCAGCATTGTACTTTCTGTTCATTAACTTAATTCTCCTGATAACCTTGGGTGGGTGAGTGGGCAGTAGCTGCTCCATTTTATAGACTTTTCTTTTGAAATAAAAGCTACCATTTGTTGGCTTCTTGTTACGTGTCAGCGAGACAGAGTAAAGATGGCGGCTAAGTCCTTGACGTCCTTCCACTGAGCGGTGGGGTCTGGGTCCTCTCCCGCTAAATCAAGAGAAGGTGGTGGTCTGGGGTGCTTTGGCCAAGAGATTAGGGCCTCCACTTCTCGCCTGTGGGGTACTGACTTTGAGGCAAACTAATGACCATATGACCCAACTACTCTGCCCGGGTAGGTCGTGAGGGACCCACGCCCCATGAAGAGGCCCTGGAGGCTGAGATGCCGTAGGAAGAAGCACAGGTGAGTAGACGTGATGTCTTGGAAAGGGGTCCTCAGCCCCAGGCCCACGGCCCGGCTGGGCCTTTCCCACATTCTTGACCTACCAGCTCCCCTACCAAGTGAAACCCCCAAGTCCTGAGTCGTTCGTTATTCAGCAGTAAGTAAGTGGACCCCATGCGAGACCACTGTGTGAGTTCTAGCCCCACCGTTTGTTAGCTCTGCACCCATGGGCTTTGGTTTCCTCAGCTATAAAGTGGGGGGAGGGATCCCCAGATCATAAAAGAGAGAATCGAGGCTCTGAACAGCTTAGTAACTTGCTCAAGGACACACAACTGATGAGAAGATGCGGAAAAGCCCTTATCTGCCTGGCTCCAGAGCCTGCTTAATATTTCTCTGTTCCTTCCCAAGTCATACCAGCTTTGAAATCTCAGCCTCAGTTTCCCCAGCTATAGAGCAGGGATGCTAATAGAACCTTCTTTATAGTGTTACTGAGGGTATTAAAAAAAAAAAAAGAAGCATGCAGAGTGCTTAGTCTAGTGCCTGGCACTTAGTGAGCACCCTGTAAACACTGATGACGGAGATTATTTTATTTCTGCTCTGCTGAGGCTGGCAGTGGCCATCCATCCTGCCTGCGTTCTCCAGGTCTCTAACTTGCGGGAAACATCACGAGGAGGGCATCTTTAACGGAATAATCCAGAGCACTACCTTTGAATATTTAATGAATTCCCGAGGCTCCTGGAGAGCAATGTGAGAAATACCTTGCGAAAGCCTATTAGTGTTAATAAAATACCACCCAGCAGGTTGGCCATTCCCCGCAATTAGGATTTTCGGGCAGGTCAAACGACTCTTGGCGTGCTTTGTGTGGCTCCCTTGTCCGCCCACCTCTCTCCGTGACTGTGGGAGTTGTTTCTGTCTGAGATCCTGGGCTTTGGCTGGTCCTTCTCCCAATTCCAATCAGTGGTGTCAAACACTCACGTGGTGCCAGGTGTGTGAACGCCAAGCTCCAAAGGGTAGCTGAGAAATTCAAAGCTGGCTGCCAAGAAAGGAGAGCCTTCAAAAGGAGCCCCCCACACCCTTTCTGGGCTCCGTGAGGCCAAGGGAGGCAAGGGCGGGGGGAGGAAAGGGCTGTGTGCGTCTCCTTCCTGATGGGGGGCGGGGAGAGAAGAGAAGTCACATTTTCCTGCGGTTAATACGTGCCCGGCCCCGTGGCAGGCGCCTTCCCACAAGTCCCTTTATAGTGTTCACATGAGATGGAATGTACGTGCCCCTGGGCTACATGGAACAACAGAGGTTCAGAGAGGCGAAGCTACTTGCCTAAGGTCACACAGCTTGCCCGGGCGAGGCCAGAACTGGAAACGAGGTTTTTCAGGTCACGGAAGCCTCCGGCGGAGGCGCTCTCCGGGCGTTTGTTCTGAGCTCTTTGCCAGCCAGGCCTGCTGAGTCAGGAGCGTTGGGGTAGGTGTTTGTCGTGTGAACCGTGACCGCGAGGAGTCCCCACAGCCCGACTGCACTGCATCGAGCGTGCTCCGGCAGCTTTCTGGGCTTGCATGCGGAGCCGACGGGCCCCGGGCCTGTTTCTCTTCGGAGCCCTTCGCCTGCTGTCCGTGGGCGCTGGTCCCACGGCGGGGACCCTGGGGAGGGGCCAGGGCTTCAGAGAAGGCAGCGTTGGAACCTGCTTCCGGCCCTCGCCGGCCACCTGGCCACCCGACTTCCTTCACCTGAGCCCATTCCCTCCTCTACAAACAGCCGCGTCGGTCCTTGCAAACGTGGTTGTGAGAAATGAATACAATGCAACAGGGTTGGGCAAGCCCCAACGAGGTCAGGGAAGGAAGACACAAGCGGAAAGGAGCCGAATAATCTGGGGGGACGGCCAAGGTCTTGGAGCGAGGTCTTGGGTTCTTGAAGGAAGGACTCGTGAAGCAGGTGAACGAGGGGTGTGTGACGTGCCTGAGAACGTCCAGCCGCAAGGCCAGGGCTTTGCCTCGCTCCCTGCAGTGCCCCCAGCGCCTAGCCTGCCGGGTGCTCAGGACATTCAACACTTGCTGGTGAGGAGTCATGAGTGAAGTGAAACGAGCCATGATCTTGCAGGAGCCCTTCAGTGGTCCAGAGAGGGGAGCGGGGAGACCAAGCCATGGCCAAGAAATGGGCAGGGGAGGCCTTCCACAACGGGGTGCGATTTGCAAGCACAGCAATCCCAGATTTTGGGAGAGCAAGTGGGGGCCCCTGCAGCCCTGGCTGGTGTCGTTCTGAGGAGACCGTAGGCTGGAAGGAAACAGGTCCGAGGGTCTGAGGGGCATCCCGCTGAAGGGGCAGGAGTGGCCAGCTGTTCCTGACTGCGGGGGAGCCATCCATCTGCCTCTTGTTTGGGAGACAAGAACAGATGAGCAGAACGTGGGGGACGGACACCAGCAAATGTCACGCTCCCGGAGCCATCGCTGGAGGGTCACTGGGGAGGGAGACTGGAACTTGATCTCAGTTAAACCCCACCAAGTTTTCCCAGATTAGAAAGAGGGGGTGCTTTGGAGGGCTTGGCTCCCAGACATGCTGCCTTCTGTGCCCGTGACATCCTATAGTCACTGTAACAAAAGGGGCGTGGCGGTGGCACTCTCCGTCCTCCTGTGTAATAAGCGGATTTTACAGCACCCTTTTAACATCGGATCGGGTTTTAGCACGTGATCCGGCCGTCGGGCACCAGCCTTTGAGATCTTCCCAGGCCAGTCAGTTGTTTTCGTGTCGGTGTCCCAACGCGCCATCGTCTCTTGGCACGTCTTTCATGGATGATGTCACAGACGAGAAATGTGTCTTAGGCCCAAGGCCTCGTGAGCAGGGATTCTCAGACTCACGAACCCTTCGGACCTGCTGCCCTTGAGTTCTGGTTCCAAGCAGGTTGTGCCCAATCACCCAGCGACCGGACCGTCACCTTTTGTTCAAGCTGCTGTCTTTGCCCGAAAGTCCCCTCGTCCGCCCGTGCACAGGCCACCTGGCAAAATCACGACCGCCCTTCAGCGTGTGACTCAGCTGCCCCCTCCTCCGAGTGGGGCTCAACTACAGGTGAGGAGGCAGAAGGAGAAGCCCCAGGAGAAAGGGGAGGACACGGGAACATGCGGTGGCTTTCTCCCGACGTCAGCTAACGGGGCGGCGCCCTGGCTGCCGGCACCGTCCTCAGGGCTCTGCGCGGAGGAGCTCCCATCACCGCGACAGAGCCGTGTGGCTCGGGCCGATCCCAGCTGATACTGGGCATTGGGAGTGACTACTGAGTGACACCTTTCACTCTCCAGACTCTCCTGGTTCACAGGGCACACTGCAGGCTCAGCTGATGTAACCCCCACAGCAGCTTTGTGAGGTAGATACTCATGAGCCCCATTTTGAAAGAGAGGAGACCGGGACACGGAGAAGAAAAGTGACTTCCTTAACGTCCCACGGCTTGTAAGGGGCAGGGCTGGGAGGCGAAGCCAGGCGGATGGAATCCACGTCATCGAAAGCAGAATGAGAAGAAATACTCTTCATCCCCAAGAATTAAAAAAGAGGGGGTGCGTGTTGCTAAAAGGTAGGAGAGGTCTGGGCACCTACACAGGGCTGTATAAAAAGTCAGGGTGAGATTCGACTCCTCCATTGAGTGTGAGCGTGTGAGGCATGCAGGTGCTGGGTGCAGGGTGGTGAGCGTACACACCTACCCACCTACACCCCCCC
>PVJL010010274.1:37683-50854 GCA_004026885.1 Lyroderma lyra | reverse complement strand
GCTCGGGCCTTGGACTCCCTCCAGCACTCACCGTCCGCCTGGCCTGGGGCACTCAAGGAAGACTTCCTACAAGAGGTGCTGTTAAAGCTGAGACTGGAGAGTGGGTGCAGCTTCCCAGCAGGGAAGGGAGACAAACAGCGGGGCTTAGCAAGGACTCTGTTTCATCGAGTGCAAAGAGTGATTGCTGTCTTTTCCTCCTGAGTATCTGCTGAGCAAATGTAAGGACACCAGGAGCAAGGCGGTTGCTGCAGAACCTTCTTGTGTTCTAGGGTGTCTCCCGCAGAATCGGGGCCAGAAGCTGAGAGGCAGAGGGATCCTTAGTGGAAGTCAAGGAAGGCTTCCTTGGGGAGGAAAGCCCGGGTTGGGGAGGAAAAGGCCGCCCGGGGAATTGAGGAGTGGTGGGAGCAGGGCCCCCACCTTCCAGGGGCTCGGGGAGTCACGAGCCCAGGAAGGGTGGCCTTGGGCACAGGCTGAGGGTCCCCGTTTAGCCGGGGAGCCAAGGTCAGCCTCTCCCCATCCCTTGCTTTGTATTTCCAGCTCTGTGGTTTCCTAATTTATTTGGCTTGAAATTTGTGTCCATTTTTTTCCCTAGGTGTAATTGAAACCAAACCTCTAAATGCTTGTTCATTCCTGAGGGAAATTAAAGGTGATTTCAAGCAGGAAGATCACAGATCTCAGGAAAGGGGCTGGAGGGGACCGGGGGGAACAGGGGTGGGCGGGGGTGGAGGGCGGGTGCGTTTTGGAGGGGACCGCTCAGCTGCCAGAGCCCCGTTTGGTTAGATGAGCAGCAGCTGACCGCACTCTCCGGAGGGTCGGGCCTGCCTGGGGGAGCCAGGGCGACGCCCGTCCAGGAAGGCCCTTCGTGTGGCCTCTCGCCCAAGACAGAGCCACGGAAGAGTCGGGGAGAGGAGACGTCACCCAGCTCCGACCCACTCCTTCCAGAGCCTTCCCGCCGTCCCAAGGGCAGATGATGGAGGAGACTCGGGGGGAAGCGTCCCTGGTCCCCTCCCTCGGGAGCTGTGTGACCACAGACAGGTCACTCACGTCTCTGCCCCTCGGAGCGTCGGAAGGGGAATAAAACCCTCGAGGTGAGGCGAGAATCGAGGGAGACGAGATGGTGCCTGGGCCGCCGCCGGGTGCGGGTCGGTCCGGGAACCAGCAGGTACTGACGGGTTCTAAGTCGGTGCTGCGGGAAATGGCCTTTGGTTAAACACAGGGACTCGACCAGGACACGCGTGACCCTCGAGGAGTGAGGGCGGCGTCCGCAGGCGCCTCGGGAGCCACACGCTTTTCGTCGCGTCCCTGCGGGCCCTGTGCCGGCCACATCCCGGCCTCCGAGCACTGAACCGCCACGGCAGGACCGAGGACGCGGCTTTCATCGCCCCCAGCTCGTGGGTGAGGACGCTGGGTGTCAGGAGCGCCGTGGTACCTGCCCCACGACACGGGGCTGCGGCGTGGCAGGGCCTGGGGCCGCCTCTGAGCCCCCTCCTCCTGGATGGCCCGCCCGAGGCTCAGGGCACACGTGCCTCTGGTCCCCCGTTCTGCACAGCTCTGTGGGCAGCAGTGTGCTCGGCGCCATAGAAAGGGGGTGCTGGGCACCCCCACTTCGCCCTGCTCCTCTGACCTCATCCCCTTCTGCTCTCAAGGCTTGGGCAGCAACTTCTCCACCCTCCCCGCACCCCTGGCAACCTGTTTCCAATCAGATGAGTGTGACAGAAGCAGAAACAGACCACTCGGTGACACGAGGAGAGGGGTCAGCAAACTTTCCTGGAAAGGAACAGACAGTAACCGTGTGAGCCTTGGGGGCCGAACGGTGCCCGGAGAGACAGCCGGACCCGGCCATTGGAGCATGCAAAGAGCCACAGACAACAGGCAAAAAAATGTCAGCGTGGCCGTGTCCCTATAAAACTTTATTTACAACAACAGGCAGTGGGCCAGAGTTGGGCCTCAGGCAGTAGCTTGGGGACCCCATCACAGAACGCAGGTCACCCAGCAAGTAATTTGGAAGCTCAGCGGCGGGACTCACTACCGCTGGGCAGCGACGAGGTGCTGGGAGGCCGGCCAGGAAGGGCCAGCAGGATGTTCAATGGCAGAAACCAGGGAAAGGAAGGGTTGGGGGAGACACCCGGGCACGGAAAACAGCCGGAGGAAAGGGCGTCCAGAGCGCCCAGAGTAATCCAGTTTGCGCCGTGCAGTGTGGTGCAGTGACAAATCACTGGCCGGGGTCTGCGTTCTGCCACCTGCCCGATGGTCACTGCCCCGCTCTGGGCCTCTGCAATGCAAATGTCCCCACCGGGGCCCTGGCTTCAGAGTGGGTATAGGTGTGGGGGGAGAGTGCTTTGTAAACTACACATCTGGACACAAACCCTCTATTGGGTATTTTCTATTCATTTATTTATTGAGCACCTATTTGCTCACTGAGCGCCAAGCACGATGCTAGCCTCTTGACAACCATCTAAACCTGATGTAAACCTTAAAACAATCCAGTCCGATCGTTATCCGCATCAGACAAAGAGGTTGATAGAGAAACATTGTGATTTAGTAAGTGCCTAGTGTGTGCAAGCTTCGCAGTCCCAGACAGAGTGGCATTGCTCTGGGACAGGCCCTGTTTTTCAGCTTTATAGACTTAGGAGGAGACCCACGCTCTCTGAGGCCGAGTTTCTCCACCTGCACGGTGGGAATACCAGGCCTGCCTTGCAGGATTTCCTTCCCCACTAGGGAATCAGTGTTGATGGATGTGACAGGCACATACAGTGCCTGGCATGTAATAAGTGCTCAACAAACGCACACCAGATACCAAAACAAGCCATAGCAACCTCCGAGCACAGGCCGTACCACAGGAACTGTGCAAACCCCTCGTGCTTCTTCCTAGAATCTCTGTTCAGGAGTAGATCTTTGGCTGACCCTGGGCCCAGGGCAGAAGGCCTCACTTCCATGTGGTTACAATTGGCCCTTTGAGGGGCCATCACCCGAGGGGACAGAGCTGGCTTCCCCCGTCTCCACATCAAGTGGTCCGATTAGAGCCAGCCAGCAGAGAGAGACATCCGGGGGCAGAGGCCGGGCAGTGATGGATAACCCCATCCAGGGACGCACACACAGGGCTATTTTGGGGCCCCCTGCCTGGGAGGCGGCCTCCTCAGGGCACGGGGGCCACTGACCCGGAAACAAATTAAAGGCACATCTGTTGGGAGGCCATTTCCAGAGTGGCTCCAAGCAGCCGCCTGCATTCCTGGAACAAGGGGCCTGTGTGTATGGGGAGCCAGGCGCGCACTGGCTGCGCCGCAGAACCGGGGCCGAGCGCCTGCCCAGGAAGGAGCAGCTGTGGGGGAGGTGGGGCCTGAGCAGAAGGAAGGGCCTTTTCTGGGCCAAGCACGTCTCAAAGAGGGAGTTGTTTTTCAAGGTCTTGAATGACTAAGGACACGAAATACCAGGATATTGGATGCTGAGAATTTCCCAACACTGAGATCACCAGATCAGCTCTCTACTGGAGAGAAGCTGTGGGTGCTCTCTCTCCTCCAACTCCCAAAGAACTACTGAACCCCTGTGTAGGATCTCACATGGAGCATCGGGCCAACATGCTATTATAGAAGGACCAGAAATTCATTGCCCTCTGACCTGGGCATGTCACACAAGTGCTTGTTGATAATAAGATAACTTGTTGTCTGCGGGGCCTGCATCCAGTGGCCTCATGTGCCTCTGAGCCATCACAGGGTAATGTATGTGCTCAGTACGTATTATGTTGTATCAATGGATGTATGAAGGATGGATGATTGGATGGAGGGATGGATGGATGGAAGATGGATGGATGGATGGATGGATGGAAGATGGATGGATGGATGGATGGATGGATGGATGGATGATGGATGGATGATGGATAGATGGATGGATGGATGGATGGGTGGATGGTGGATGGATGGATGGAAGATGGATGGATGGATGGATGGATGGATGGATGATGGATGGATGGATGGATGGATGGATGGGTGGATGGATAGATGGATGGATGGATGGATGGTGGATGGTTAAATGGATGGATGGATGATGGATGGATGGATGGATGGATGGAAGATGGATGGATGGATGGATGGATGGATGGATGGAAGATGGATGGATGATGGATAGATGGATGGATGGATGGATGGGTGGATGGTGGATGGATGGATGGAAGATGGATGGATGGATGGATGGATGATGGATGGATGGATGGATGGATGGATGGGTGGATGGTGGATGGTTAAATGGATGAATGGATGATGGATGGATATATGGGTAGATAATGGACGGATGGATGGATGGATGATGATGGTTGGATTGAATGAATAGTCTGTGCTAGACACAGAGAAGAAAAAAAAAAAGATAAAAAGATGCCTAAGGCACAGCCTCTGCTTTCAAGACTTACTGTTCTCTCCACATGAAGAGAAATCTAACATGAGCTTCCTGATACCTAAGTCATCCCTGCTCATTTGTTAAGGCCCAGCACAAATACTTCCTCTGTGGGAACGTCTGTAACTGTGCTCCCCCTCCCTCTCCCAAAACAAATGAAATGACAGGCGCAGTCAGAGAAAGAGGAGGAATAAATCCTGGGACCTCAAGTCTAATCACTGCATTTGGGGAGAAACAGGGCAGCTGGCAGGAATTTCTCCAAAAAGGGAATGCAGGAAAAATGCTGTCTGCTTTTGCAGTCTGCCTGTGGGACTTGAGAACCTAGCGGAGTGTGAAAGTCTCCATTGATTATGTTCATCGATCCATTTGTTGCACAAACACATTCCCCCAGCACCCTGTGGGCTCCGTGTGAGGAGCTGGGGGATGGGCATCAATCGCTGCGCCTGGCCCCCGGGCCCTCGCAGTCTGGTGGACGAGCCCCACGATCCCCACAGGCAGGTGCAGCCGTGGAGGGCGGAGTTCTGACGCCCATCCTGGGCTCCACAGGGCACTGTGCCACCTTGTCTGTACGACCTCGGGGGCGTTGCTCCAGCTCTCTGTGCCTCGGTTTCATCGTCTGTAAAATGGGAATCATGGAAGAGTAGGAAGAGCTGTTTGGCACACAGGAACTCCTACGTGATGCAGCAGCAGCAGCTCAGCCGGGAAGAGAAGGCAGTTTCCCGGGGCCGTCCTGCCTGGGCAGAGGGCTGGCGAGCAGTTTCAGGGACCAAGGTCTTGTTTCGGGGGTGGCCTCTCGCTCGGGCGGCCTGTACACTCAGCAGTGCCCTAAGTTTGCGGGCACCTGCTGTTCTCGCACCGGGTTAGGCCCACGGCGTCCCTGGTCCCCAGCCAGCCCCGCCGCAGGCAGGTGTGGTGGCTACGCTCACCTCACACCTGCAGGGCTGGGTCAGCAGGGCTTGCCCGAAGCCACCCAGCAGGTCAAGGGCAGAGCCGGACTGCCACCTCGGGGGCGCTGTGGTCTCTGCGGGGTCCGCTTTGGG
This sequence comes from Lyroderma lyra, assembly GCA_004026885.1. Classification (NCBI taxonomy): domain Eukaryota; kingdom Metazoa; phylum Chordata; class Mammalia; order Chiroptera; family Megadermatidae; genus Lyroderma; species Lyroderma lyra. Next base: position 45,431 of record PVJL010010274.1, on the reverse strand, counting down.
GGAAGGGTTCCATGCTTGGTGGCGGTAGTGGGGGACTTCTGTTCTCTGAGGCGGCATGTGGTTTGAGTTTGAAAGTTTACTTCCTGACGTCTAATGAACCCCAGAAAGTGATTAGTGGAAGGCGGAGAGGTTAAGCCAACGCCCTTTTAGCGGAAGCGGTAATATCGCACGTGATGTCCCCAGATCCGTTTCCCAGCAGCCCCTGCGGTCTCGCCCAAGGAGCGGCTGAGGGCCCCGTGGGCCGGACGGTTCAGCCCAGCTCACCTAAGACCTGGGCCAGCCCCGGCCCCGGCACTGCGCCTCCGTGTCCTCGGGGACCAGGGCTCCCTCGGGCATCTGCTCTGCTCAGGCCCTGCCCGCCCAGAACATCTGCCACGGCCTCGCCTCGGAGGAGCCGTCCTCACCTCCGCGTGTCCCCTCGTGTCCCCTCGGGGGCGGGGACACCGCCACGCACGTCTCAGCTTGTCTGTGCCGGGCTCCTCCTCGCATTGACACAGAGAGACGTGATGTATTCGGGATCCCAGATGGAAAGTCCCACGGCACCGGGCGGGATGGCCGAGGGAAATTACTGCTCAGATGCCCAAGAGCGGGTGCCGCACCCCAGTTCAGGAGGAAGCCCCTGCTCGAGGTGACCTGCTGTCCGGCCACGGCTGCTCATGTGACCTGTGGGTCATTTGCTGACCCCAGGGCCCGGCTGGGCTTGGAACCCTACAGAAGTGTAGCCGGCAGAACAGGCAGGCCAGCATTGCCTTGACAACTGGCAGCAACAGAAGGAGGACCCTGAGCAGACCCCCCATTTTTCTCACTGCACCCCATCACATCCCAAATCACGCGGTGCGCTTTGAGGTTACCTTTCTTCAGGAAGCTTCTCTGCGCCCCCACCGTCTCTGATGGAGGCGGCCTGTGGCCCTGCTATGGCTGAACTTTGCCCCTTGTGAGTCTGTCTTCCCAGGAGGCTGGGAAAGCACTTCGGGGGTTCCTGAGGGCCAGGCCTCCGAGAGTGCACCTTCCTTCACGTTTTCCTAGAACCTTCGAACCTTAGACCTGACGGGAATCCTCCAGATCACAGAGCCATCCCTTCCTTTTGTGGATAAAGCTCAGGGAAGTCAGGAGAGCTGGCCGAGGCCACACCGTGAGTCCGTCACAGTGAACCCCGAGAACCCCACTGAATGCTAATCCCCGAACATCGTGCCCGCTGCTGGAAGTGGGAAAAGCAATGCTGGAATTTGAAGTGACAGTAGTGATGAGCAGTGTGTGTGTGTGTGTGTGTGTGTGTGTGTGTGTGTGTGTGCCGTGTGTGTCGCGCATGCCATGTGCGCTGTGTGTGTCCCACTGTGGAAAAGAAGCAATGGCTTGTTGGAGCGCATGTCACTGTGTCCCCAGTGTGCCAACCTACACTAGTCCTCAGATCTGCTGAGGACGGGGCCTAGGAAGGAAAACAGGTTTTTGCTACAACTAAAACTCCAGAGGACTCACCATCGCAGGCTCCGACCACCCACTGGTCCCCCATCTCTCTGCTAAGTCCTTAATCAACTCGCGTGTGCCCAGCTCCAGGCACAGGGACCTCACCACTGCCCAACGCAAACGCGTCCAGCTTTAAAGTCCAAGTCTCTTGCTCCGTACTGACTTGGGATGTTGGCACAACACCTGTCCGTCACCTTCAGGGTCGATGTGAGACTTTTCAGCACGACACACAAAGCAAGCCCTCCGTGAGTGTCCGGGGGTGCGGGACTCGGACGGTGGGCACTGGGGGTCCGGTCTCCCCTCTGCTTCGTACTAGCCTGTGCCTGACCCCATCTCTCCCAGCCGTAGTTACTCAGCTGAAAAAAAGCTGAGGTAGGTTTGTGCTCATTCCCCAGGCCTGTTAGGATGAGTAAACATAAACTCGTGGGTGTGAAAGCGCTTTCAAAAGTAGGAAGCACTCCGTGAATCACGGCGTGCTCACGGACGACGATACTGGTTAGCGTTCGCCTTGGTGGTAGTGGCCATGGTAGTGATGCATCCCCTAGAACGTCTCTCTCTACCTTCTGGGCTTAACCGACAGCACGTGACCTGCTGTCACGGGGGAAGACCACAGCTCAGCCCTGGGGAGAGTTTTCCCTCGAGCTGCCTGCAAAGGAGCAGATTGCCCCCCCTCGGAGTATGGAAACAGGCGGGGGGCGGGGAGCTGGGGGAAGGGCTCGTCTCTGATGATGATGGTGTAGAGGGGGTGCCCGTCCCGGGCGATGTTGGCTGAGTGGAGTGTGGACCAGACATTTCTCAGAAGGCTCCTGCTCACGGGGAGGGGGCTGGGGGTGACCCAAACTGTTATCTCTGTCGCTTCCGTGCCTGCATCCCACTGCCCTTAGCAGCGCCGGGCGAGCCAAGGAATCCAATTCTTGGTTTCCGAGGGCTCCCTGCACCCCCATCCCCACCCCACCCCCCTCCACTCTCTCACAGGGTGTGAAGGTGCCGGCCCTGGGCCCTGCCTCACATTCCTCCCTGTCAGGAGCTTAGAAAGACCCCAGGCCAGCTGGAGCGTCAGGGTGGTCAGGAACCCCCCGCCCCCGGGGGTGTCACGGGGGGCTTAGAAAAGAGGACTCGGCGACCTTCCCCGACTTTATCTCCTCCCATCTGTAAACAGCGCCCGGCCCTCCCGGGGGCGGCCTGAGCCTCACACGCGGGGTGACAGTGTGTTTGGATGTTGGGAGACCCTCACCCAGCCGCCTTTGTTCTCCGGGCTTAATGAAGGGACTGCTAAAACCCTGCTTGCCAGATAAGATGACAGAGCCGTCTTTTAGGGTTATGGATGGTACACAGAGGTGACAGGACGCATTCCTGCGTGCAGCGGGGTCTGAGCGCCCTGCCTTTTGTCCCACGGTGGGCTTGTCTCGACTGGCACAAGTTGGGCCCTTCAGCTCCCAAAACAAACATTTCTGACGCATGCCGAGAGATTAAAGGAAGACGACTGGAGACAGGCATTTGGGGGGCAGCAAAGGACATCGCCCGCCCCCCAAACCAAAGCCCTAACAAACCGGTGTGGGGGAGGCTGTTTCTACCTTCCGCGCCCCCCCCCCCACATGCCTCACCTCCGATCTCGTTCCTGTTTCCCAGAAGCACCGGGGCCCGTTGGGTGCGCTTTAGTTTCCGAAGTGCTTTGACTTGTGTGCTGGCTCATCACAACTCCTCGAGAGTCAGGAGGTGCGGGAGGGCCTCTGGATGACATTATCTGCTTTGCCACTTCTTAGCTCTTCGAACTCGGGCCACATTACTTACCTTCCTCATGTGGTGCGAGCGCCATGAATTAGGCTGTTCGGAAACCTCTGTGAGCTGTCGCCTTCCCACGTGAGCTGTCACTTATGTCACGGAAGGATGGCAGCTCAGGAGGGAAGGGAGCCCCTCTACTCCCTGCAATGCTGCCTTCCAGCACCCCAAACTGCGGGGGGAGCAGCGGTGCCTGCTACACTTTTGTTAGCTGAACATGCAATGGATGGGTGGACCAGAGGGCACCTGGGGCTCTGCCCGAGCACTCATGGAGGACCCCGTGTTCGGATGTGCATTAACAGGCTCCCGGCCTGACTTAGGGAGTCTGCACCCTGTGGGTCTTTAGGGGCATCCCTGGCTGTGGATGGAAGGCCTGCTCTGGCAGCTCCTCCCTGGGCCTGGCACCTGGGGCGCAGGGGAGCTGCCCCATCCAGCTCGTGGGTGCTCTGCCCACACTCCGCTTCCACATCCCAGGACAACTGGGCCCTACCAGGTGGGCCCTAACTTGCACTAGCTCAAGAAACAGCCTCCTCCACCACCCGCCCTGTCCCGACACACACACACATACACACACGCACGCACACACATGCACGCACACACGCGCACACACACGCGCACACACATGCACGCACACACACATGCACGCACACACGCACACACGCACGCACACACACGCACACACACACATGCGTGCGCATGCGCGCGCACACACACACACGCACACACACACACACACCCACGCTCTGCTGTGGCCGGTCAGGAACTGGGGCCCCATTGCCTGGAACAGTCCAGTCCCCAGGCTGCGCCCAGGCCTCGTCTCACTTACGAGGCATCGGAGCTATGGGGAGCAGCCCCTGTGCCCCAACCCCTTTGCCCAGCCCTCGAAGACCGAAGGGGCAGGGGACGTTGTATGACATCAGGACCAGAGGCGATCGTCGTGTTTGGGTCGGGGTGGTACTGCTTCTCTTATATTTTCCTCAGCCTTGAGCAATCTCCTTCCAGCACTTTCGGTTTCGCCCGAATCTCGTCCTTTTGTAGGTAAGACAGACAAACTGAGTAAGTGGGTGGTGCGTTGCTCCACAGGCAGCAGCTGGGTATGGGATGTGCTTTTATCACATTTTGCTGTGCCTCGACTTACCTACGATGGTGCCACCTCTGCCCGCACCAGAGGAGAGAGCCCCACCCGGGAGCTCAGCTGTCTGTTGGGGGAACCGAGGAGGGACTGGCCAGGGGCCTCACATTCCAGCTGCCCAGCCACAGGCCCCAAGGCCGAGGCCGTCACCGGCCTCGGGGCAGAGTCTGCGGGGTGAGGTCGGCCTGATGCATTATGTAACAGAAAACGGGCTGTGACAGAGAACAATAAACACTGCGATGTGCGAGCCACGCTCTTCCTGCAACTGCCCTGTCCGGGGAGAAATGCCTCTTCACCCCCTTCTTCCTCCCCCTGACTCGTCCCCTGGAGGCGAGACTCCTCCCCAGGGAAGTTCCTCCCTTAACGGCTCCCTCCTGCTCTCCACCCAGCCTCCCCATCTCTTACGGGCTCTACCACAAGAGCCCTGGTCTCCCTGCCTTTGGCGTGGCCACCCCAAAGCTACCGGGCCCCAGGGTGGTTGGGTCTCCGGAAAGCACCGTGAGACCAGAGCCCCCCTCCTCCAGAGCCTGTGATGGCTCCCGCCGCCCCAGGACCAACACTGACCACCGAGGCTGGGAGCCCAGGCCTCCCCTCAGCCCCCGAGTCACGTCCTTTGCCCCCCAGTTGACGTGACATTTTCAGAAGGCACTTCCCACTGTCTGTCCACCGGTCACATGGGCCCACTGGCTGGAGTGCCCATCACCCCCACCTGCTACCCGAAAACTCCCCATGGCCCGCCACCCGCTGTGTCCAGTTGATTATTTTTTCTTCCAAAGCGTACTTTTTGCACCTTTCATGTGTTTGACTTCCCAGGACATAGTCAGCGGCTGGAGCAAAAGCACTGTGACGTCATTGTCGTACCCCCACCCTTGCTCTGGACGAGCTCAGACTTCTAAGCGAATGCACGCAGCTCAGCCTCAGAGGTGCCGCGGCAGCAGAACGCACGGCGCCTTCATTGAACCGTCCAGGTCCTGGGAGCCGTAGGGCACAGCAAGGAGACGGGAGGAGGCTGGCGCCCACGAGGGGCCCCAGTGCTGCTGGAATGTCCCTGGAGGGGGAGACCAGCCTTGTGTACCATGGTCACAGCAGGTCCTTGTCCTGTAGGTTATGACTCTTTGAAAGATGCTTTTCACTGTACATCGTAATTAATGAACTGCCGTAACATCAATAACTATTACAGGCCCCGACGGTCAGAGGTGAGGTCTCTGCCCATCCAGGCACCCAAAGCAGCGCCGACCTGCAGAGGGACAGGCAGTAAGGAAGGACGGAGGGTGGCGAGGCAGCGCACGGTGTGCGCTAACGGGTCACTTTGCTGACCGAAGGGAAGGGGACACCCCCAGTCTCCAGAGGAACCAAGTGGTCAGGACAAGGGACAGGAAAGAGGACAGATGGAGAGGTGACAGAAGGGCAGGATGGGAGAGGGAGGGTCGAGTGAGATTCACCAATAACTTCAAACAAAGGAAACCAAGTTGGCAGACTGGTAACAGACAAGGAATATTTTCTTCCTACTTTGCCTCATTCCAAATGACAGACTCTGTGCATTTCAGGTCACTTCCCAGGTCTCTGATGAGACCAGTCCTTGACAATGTCCCCTCCCACTAACCAGATGGCCGCCACCACTTGGGAGCACACCGATGGACTCACCCATTCATTCATGAACGCCCAGGCTCTCCGCCTGAACGAAAACGCTCTCTTAGTCTCAGTCTCTTGACTCGTACCCCAAAGGGCCTAGAAGGGAGCGCACAGACAGCAGATGGTGACACCGCTTTGGTGATAAGCAAACTGTGGCAGCCCCCACGCGGGGGAGTATCATCCAGCCTTGAAAAAGCATGAGGTGCTGCCGTTCGCAGGTGCTGTGACATGGACAAGCCCTGCAGCCACTGCCCAGCCGTCGGGAAGCCAGGCCGAGAGGGAAGAGCCGTGTGACCCTCCGTCCGTGGGGCACCAAGAGCAGCTGGACTCGCAGCGACAGAAAGACTGGGCGCGACCAGGGGCTGGGAGTGGGGGCTCGTCGGGGCCAGCTGTTGGGCTCAGGTTGGGTTCAGAGGGTTCAGACTTTCAGTTTGGGGTGACAGAAAAGTTCTGGAGACGGATGGGGGTCAGCGTTGCCAGGACTGTGAATGGGCGTCAGGCCATTCCCTGCTTCCGTGCCGTCGAAGCGGTGGACCTTGTGTTGCGTGTGTTTTACCGGGAAGAGCAAACGGCCGGTGGGTCGTAGCTTCCAGAAGGTGGAGCTGGCCGACGCACACAGCCGCCCTCCGCCACGACGACCTTCCTGGCGGAGCGCCGACCGAAGGGCACTGGGCTACCTCCTTCCCTGGACAGTTGGCTCGGGCCTGAGCACGAAATCATTGCCCCAGGGCGCTGGGCAACGCCGTGGGCCGACGTGAGCGCCTCGGCCTCGCCAGCCGTCCTGCGGGGAGAGGGCAGGGGGCCGCGCCAGGGCCAAAGGGGTGAGGCACGTGACGGAAGGACGCCATCCGCAAGGTCAGCACGCAGAACGGGCATGTGCACGGGCCCCCCTCTGAAGTTGCCTGGCTGCCGGGTGCCAAGCCTCACGGGAAAGTTCTGGATGAAATGTTTGTGCTTGTTCCTTCTGAAGACAAGTTCCAAGTCCCTCCGTGCCCTTCGGTCCCCACTGCCAACCAGAGAGCCAGTGGGGCCCACCTCCCACGTTCATCCCACGCCTCCACCAGCTAGAATTTGGGGCTGTACGTCTGGAAGGACACCGGGAAGGCCACACACCCAAGAAGGGACACGAGGGCTACAGGCATACAAGGGACCCAGAAACGCCCGGGAACGCTAGCCTGAATCGTCATTCAGACTCCAAGCTCCCCAGCCAGAGGGGAGCTCGGCCAGAGGAGTCAATGGGAGGGACCTGGCAGAGGAAAATAGAAGGCGGGATGGACACAGGTTCAGAGTCGGAGGGTAGGGGACAGCTCAGCCTGCGGGGAGCACCCAGTCAGAGCTAGCTCCCCAGGGGGCTCCAGCTAGAGGCAGGGCTGGACCCTCAGGCAGGGCTGGACCCTCAGGCAGAAGCTGGAACCTCAGTGAGAGGCTGGAACCTCAGGCAGAGGCTGGAACCTCAGGCAGAGGCTGGAACCTCAGGGAGAGGCTGGACCCTCAGGCAGAAGCTGGAACCTCAGGGAGAGGCTGGAACCTCAGGCAGAGGCTGGAACCTCAGGCAGAGGCTGGAACCTCAGGGAGAGGCTGGAACCTCAGGCAGAAGGTGGACCCTCAGAGAGAGGCTGGACCCTCAGGGAGAGGCTGGAACCTCAGGCAGAAGCTGGAACCTCAGGCAGAGGCTGGACCCTCAGGCAGAGGCTGGACCCTCAGGCAGAGGCTGGACCCTCAGGCAGGGCTGGACTGTCAG
>PVJL010010274.1:0-37583 GCA_004026885.1 Lyroderma lyra | reverse complement strand
TGAAGGCAGACTCTCAGGGCGGCCTGGGCCTGCTGCAGTGTGACTCACACCCCGGGATGCGCCTCACATGCTGGCTGTCACTATTACGGCCGTGTCGCTGTCATCCCCACCACACTACCACCAGCCTTTCCGGCCTCACCCCTGCTGCTTCTCTGTACTCGACGGGATAGCACAGGTGACACCTTCGCCCAGCTCCACACAGTCAGGCTGGCCGCAGGGGGAGGGAGGGATGCTGACACTTGTTTGTGACAACGGACACGCGCTTGCCTCCGAGTACTGCGTGAGCAGGGAGTCAGGGTGACAGGGCCGAGGCAGCCTAGAGCCCCACCCCAGCCCACCCCCCAGATGGGACCCGAGGCCTAGGGAGAGGGACCCTCATCCTCCAGGAGCCCGTGGATTAGAGGTTCACGGCTGCTTCCCTGTTGAAGCTAAGCTACGAGGGGAGGCTACGAGGCACCAAGGTGACTCCCCGCCCCTGAAATTGGGAGTGGGAGGGTTTGCCGTCACTGCCCTGAGGACAAGACCTGGGGGGTTGTCAGGAGACCCGGGTACCAGCCTCGATCCCTTCGCTGTCATGCTGGTGACTTCCCCTCACAGCCTGACCTTCATCCTCCCGGCCACCTGTCCAACCTCCCAGAAGGAAATCACGCCCAGGAAGCTCTTTGGGCCTGAGGGACTGTTGTCATAGGGACCACGCCTTTCGGGCCCGGCGTCACACGCAGCACCCTGCGTCAGTCAGCTGCCTCCGGCCCTCACCCCCTTTCTGAGGAAGGCCCGCGGGAAGCGGTGGACGAATCACCCCCCTTCACGGGGGAGAAAACCTCACGACGTCCGTACAGACCTGCGACAGACCGTGGCCCGCAGGACCGCCCAGGGCTTGCTGACGACCTTGTGCGTTGTGCCACCTGGAGGTGCCGATTTTAGCTCCAGCAGGTTTGCTGTGCGGACGACCTGGAAAAGCCCATTCAAAGGGCCCGGCACGACACTCGGCATACAACAGGGGCCCAAGAGACAGATGGGAGTCCCCGCCACCTCCCCGCTCCTGTTCTTTTCCCGGCTCAGGTACCTCTGCCCAGGCGGGTAGGCTCTGCCCAGGGGGAGCTCGAAGGAGGGCAGAAAGCAATTCCTCTCCCGTACTTCTCTGGGTGCCCGGGGAGCGTTTGCAGGTCTGGACAGGCAGGTGGGCCTGCAGGGCAGGTAGCAGGTGGGGAGGGACCTCAATGTGACCCACCGGGGGGAACCGTGCAGCCAGGATTCCTGCTCTTGGACCCTGACAGCAGCTCACTGAAGGAGGCCATCCTGTCCCCCCATCACAGAGCAGAGTACGTCTCAGAGGAGTGACCTGAGACCTCCCTGCTGCCCCCCACCCACCCTTGAATGCCAAGGAGTGAAAGTGGGGGACAGACCAGCCTATTATCACCATTCCCCATGACACGGTGCGTTTTCCAATAGCCAGGTCATTGAGGCCACGGGGTGGCAGGGACTGGAATTACCCGGCTGATTGCCTCCCTTCTGGCCTCACGTGTGCAGACACAGCCCAAGAGGAGCTGCAGGCGCTTTGAAGTCGTGTGCATGTCCCCTGGCCCTCTTCTCCCAGTTGGAGCGTCCGGCGCTGCCTCCTGCTTGGCACGGGAGCTGCGCGACGCGTCCGTCAGCACGGGACGGCCGTGAACTCTTAGTTGTCACCCTCGTTTTGAAATGGGCCTTTTCTCTGCGTGTATCTTGACTCAAGAGCCATAGAGTCATTCATGTATTCATTCATAGAAAAAAAATGTACCGAGTGCCTACGACCTGCCAAGTTTTGTTCTGGGTGCCCAGGGACCTCACAGCAACATGGTGACAATGACAACAAGACAACACAAACAAGGCCAGAAACAGGGCGGGGCCCCCTGGCCCAGAGGCACGAGCTGGGACCCGAACCCGACGGTCCCCAGCCCGGGCCAGCAACCCTCCCGCCCCTCGGTTCTCGCATGGGGGTGGTGCCCGTTGCTCACACCATGTGCCCAAGAAGCAGGCAGGCCAGGGTCTAAGCTCCCATCGTGCAGGTGGGGAAACGGAGGCTCCGGGCAGGGAGCGGTCGGGCTACGGTCACACGGGGAGTGGCCAGTTCAGGCTGGGACATCCCCAATGAGGGCTCGTGAGACACACTTCATTCGTTCCCATGGTGACGTGGAATGACAAGTAACGCCCACGGGAAGAGACACTGTCTCTCCCCCGGGGGCCAGGTCCCAGGAAGACTCCGAGAGGCCGACTTCCGCCGCGGGGGCATTGCCGAGGTGGGGCCACAGTCCTGTGCCCCTGCCCACACGTTCCTCTTGCCGTGGCCAGGGGCGCAGTGGGGTGTCCTGCATCGGGGGACACCCCTGAGGGGAGCTGCCCGGGCAGTTTCCCCTCCCCCACCCCCCACGTCCCCGCCGCTCCCTTCTCAACGGGGGAAAGAATTATTTGTTTTTCCTGTTGCCCTGATTTATGGTCCACTTTGTTCTTTATCTATTTGCACAAACTCAGTGAAGTGACCGGCTCCTTCCCAGAGGTCAGAGATTCTGTCAACACCTCAGGGTCGCAGGTCAGTCGACCTGCCCGGGGTGGAGGGGGTTACAGAAGGTCACCTGGCAGTGGACAGTGGATCCCAGCCCGGCCCCGGCTCACAGACTCTGCACCGGGACTCGTGAGGCAGAGAGGGAGAGGGCACCGGCCCGGAGCACCCCCCGCGTGCAAGCCCGAGTGTTCCTGGACCCCACAGCTGTCCTGCCGGGGAGCTCTCAGCAGCCCCATCTCACAGAGGCGGGACCCCAGGTTTGGCGAGACAAGGTGACCCATCCCACATGACGCAAAGTGGGGCTCACATCAAGGTCTCCCGGCTGCCGGCCCGGCCGCCTGCCCACCCCACGCTGTCTAGCCGAGGCACACAGCCCGGGGGGCCCCCCTGACCGGGGCTGACGCTTCTAGCTGGGGGCTCCGGTCAGGAAGACCCGCGGGCTCGCCATCTTCCGTTCATCCTGCCCTCCGCCAGCGACCACAGCCCTGTCCACCGCCCCCCCCCCCGGGCCTGTCCTGTTCCCTCGGGGTTACCGAAACGCTAGCCCGGGTGACAGCTTCGACACTCTGATACCCTTCCCCCTTAGTGTGACCGGCGTCCTCCCCAGTCACCCTGCGAGCTTCTGGAAGCAAGGAACACGGAGGCAGTACATTGGGCACGACGTACTTGGCGACACACGGAATCGCAGTGACCACGTTGACACGTTGACCACGCCCACTTCTTACGCTACGTGTCATTGTCCTCAGAATCGCCCTCTTCTACCGGACGCGGTTCGGTGGGACTGCCTCGTCCTCGCGCTTGCTCACTTCCGACTGGTCCTCCGCTCGGAAGCTGGATGGTTTTCAAAGCCTGACACCCCTTGGATGGCTTCCTGTCTCCCCAGAGAATGCCCGACTCCTTAACCCGGCTTCTGAGGTCCTCCGTGTCCCTTCCTCACCCTCAGCCCCCACCGTGCTCCCCCTGCACCCTCCTCTCCGCCTTGGCGTTTATTCTCTGTCACGAAACTTTCACCGCTACCCCTCCAGCCAGTTGGTCCCTTCCCACACTGAAGAGGCTCATTCTCTTCCCACGACTCTTTTCTCACTAGTTTATTCTCTTAGTTTACGAGCCACTGACTACAGGACTTCCCAGCCACGTAGACCAGCTCACCTCATCCTGCTTGTCACTTCACCGCAGTTTCTTACAATGGCCCCCTCTCCCCATGCCTGACCTTTTCTCCTCGACACCCTGGGTACACAATAAATATTGAATGTGTGAGAGACACTTTCCACAACCTCTGCCCTAATTATATTAATAAAAAGAGTCTCCAGCTCACTCATTCATTTATTGTTTCATTTGTTGTTTCAACAAAAATTCCTCAACTACAATCCACACACCAGACCCTGTTAGGAGCTCCAAGAAGTCCAGTAAGAAGCTCCTCACCCTTCACCCTTGCTTAGATCTCCATATTTCCTATAAAAAGAGCTTCACCTTTCTGTACTTCCTCAACCATGTGTAAGTTGAGAAGCCACCTTGTCCCCAGCCCCGTGTGGACACAGAGGGCAATAAGAGGTGGATTAGTTCAGACTAGATGTGTAGGTAGGATGGGGCCAGGGAAGGCTGCACAGAGAAAGAAATACTTGAAGGACTCGGAGAATGAGGCAGGTGGTCGGGCTGCCCAGGGCACGAGAATAGTCTAGGCAAATGGAGACGTGCCTGCAAAGGTCTGGGCCATGATACACGATGGCACTAAGCAGGGGCAGGTTGTAAGAGAGAGCTGGCCGATCGACATGACAACAACTACTCACTCAGGGTTCCCTGTCGGCCCCCCAAGAGCAGAGAGCTCACCCCTGCTTGTGCACCAGCTGATTCATCCTGTTAAAGGACAGGGAGATAAAATGACACAGTAGTGGCCAAGCTGAGAACCAAGCCCAAGTTCTCCTGGACCCAAAGAACAAGCTCTTCCTTACACTCTGATTTTTAGGGGAGCCCTGAGTCCCGAGGGGAAGATTTAAAAACCCTGGATCTTGTTTTTGGGGAAACACTCACTTTACTGAGGCTACGTCTAAATACGCAAAGTGAGTATCTGAGGCAATTATTCAGATAATTAATGTCAGAAATACTCCCACGGGTGTTTTTCTTCTCGATTATTAGCATATTTCAGGTGTAAAGTGGTGGGATTTTCACTTCAATTATTTGGTTAATTGTCTTGCAGGTGTAGACGCATTCTAGAGGGAGGAGACTGCCAAGTCAGTGTGCCCAGACCCCAGCCCCAGGCACCTTGGCACAGAGAGACCTTTGTGAGGGAACCGTCTAGAAATAACAGTTATGATTATTTGAGAACATGAGATGTTGGAAAATTGGCATGTGCACAAGTAAGGAAACGGTGTCCCCCACTCCTGCACCCCACCCCGAATTGCCTGCACGGGCAGAGAGCGCTAATGAGCTCCTTAGTCATTATTTCAGAGCTGACCCGGTAGGAAACCTGGCCCCGGGAATACCGCCAGGAGTTATGAAATTAATGCAGTGAGAGAACGTTTAAACATCAGAAGTGGAAGCATTCTGAAAATCAGCTAAGCCACTGGCTCCCAAGCGGTGGTACGTGTACTCCCAGGGGTACGTGCTGGGCCGTTCAGGGGTACACGAAACGTAATCAGGAATGGCGACAAAACAAGTGAAAACATGAGAAACGTTAGTTATGGGACAATAAACGTTAAACCTGAGTCACCGTTCCTGGAGACGCTTCACAATGAGATCACAGGAGCATGACGGAGAGGGCGTGGCCCCGAACCCCTCCCCCACACCCTCTTCCACCAATCGTGACTGATGGAGAGGGCGTGGCCCTGAATCCCTCCCCCACACCCTCTTCCACCAATCGTTATGCAGTTTCAGGACAATCCATTGGCTACCCTTCTAGAACTTCCCCCAACGCGTAAATAGAGCCTAGCCAGGCTGTGTGAGCAGTTTAGTTAGTGACTGAGTAAAAGTAAATGCGTCGTCTCTAATCATGATGCTTTTCAAGTAGCTTTTTATTTCATGTTTAAATGCCTGATCATCATTATCACTATTTAACTGTCTTTCGAATATTGTCAACCTAAGTCTGTGCTGTGGCCTTTGAATGCGGTCATTTTTCTTTCCCGACTTATTTACCCCGTGTCCACTGTTTTACCTTACGATGGGCACTGAAACAAGTGGCAGTATTTAAAAGCAGCTGTTTTAGAAACACGGGGTCCAGTGTATAGAAATGGGTTTGAGGGGGCGCACACGTGGGAAGCAGTAGGGAAGTACCGCTCTAAGCAGACCCCCCATATTTCAGATGGGACCGCCAAGGCCAGAGAGGGCCAACCCCTGGCCCGGGGCCACACCGCAGGTCGGGGGCAGAGGGAGCCGCAGCCCCGCTGGCTTGGCCCAGCCCCTTGCTGACCGAGTCTGACTTTCGTCCCCCTGTGGAGGAGAGCCTGCCACTCCTCCCTCCTCTGTGCCCTCCCTGAGACTCTGCCCTGCCATCCCCCAGGGACAGCGGCGTCCAACAGGAGACAAGAGCGTGCTGACGCTGTCTGGTCGGCCACATCTGGGCTTCGTGTCCTCACATCGCCTTCGGCGTCTTCAGTGAGCTGGGCATTTAGTCTCCACAGAGGTTGGCACTAGCATCTTCATCTTACAGGGGACAGAAACGGATGCTAGGTGGCCCTGACAACCGCGATGCTAGGTGGCCCTGACAACAACCCCAGCCCCCAGCTCAGGGACTGAACTCCACCCTGAGGGGTGCGAAAGCCTGTGTTACTCGGTGTATCCTTGGGGCCTCCGTTGTGTATTTGACGGTGACACCTGGATTGGAACTGAGTCACCACAGGACTTCCAGAGAGTCCCCTCCCAACTCCAGGCCTGTTTCCCACCTTAAAATGGCCCCATTGGTGGGCGCGGCACTAAGGTCACTCACGTGTACCCTTCGCTCCTGAAGTCACACCCCTTCCTGGGGCCCCCGGCAGCGTGAACTTGATTCATTCCACCATCCACGCCTCCCACGGAAGCCAGTGGGGCCACCATGTCGTGGACATGGGGAAGCTTTTGTCCCACGTGCATCGTGCATCACAATAGGCTTACCCCAGGTGAGAGGGGACATGGAGGCGGAGCGCAGTGACGTGACGTGCCCAGGGCGGTGGCAGCGCGGCCCCGCCACTGCTTTGCAGGAAGCGTTGCCTCCCCGGGGCTCAAGGTCCAGCTGGGACATGCTGGCTGCCCTCGGGTGGCCCCTGGAAACTCAGCCCCCCCTTATGCTCTGGGGCACGGACTCTGGGGCTTGAATCCAGAGGCCCACAGGCCCCCACGTGCCAAAGATGGCGCCAGATGTGGCCTCGGAGAAATGCGCCCCGAGGTCCCCGCGGAGCACGGCCGACGCACAAGGAGCGCGCTGCGCCCCCCACCCCCAGAGAGAGCGGGCCTTCTGGAATGCTGCCCCCAGCGCACTGCCCTCCCACGTGCCCTCTCCTGGGCACAATGCACACAAGAGCTGGATTCAGACAGGCCACAATGGCTGCTCAGAACCCTGATCCGCCCTCCGTCTGCCATCGGATCGGAGGCTCGTTCCAGCACCCGCCTCCCCAGCCCAGATCAAGTGTCAGACAGGCAGGGCTGGGTCTGAGGAAAGCCCCGTCGCGCTCCCTGCTGGGGTCGCCCTGGACCCAGAGCTGGGGGTTAGAATCCACACTCCCCGGGACCGGCGAGACCAGCTGACATGCATGACCCCCATGACCTTGGGCACGTCCCTGCCGCTTACTGGGCCTCCGTTTCGTCATCTGATGAGCCCTGTCCTGCCTGTCCCCCATGCTGGGGTGTTTGAGAGTCCAGTTGAGGAGTGATCTGGGTGTACAACTCAGGTACCAGCCTCCAAGCAGGGCCACCCCACATTTCAGTACTTTCTTCTTCTTTGGGACCCCCGGTGGTCGGCCCTCACGCACGCCGTGTGCCCAGCAATGGTGTTGAGTGGACATTTGCCATTCTCTTTGGCCAAAGACATCGGCACCCCCTCTCAGACTATGTTAGGCACCTGTGCGTCTCCGGGGGAGGCAGGGCCCTCCCCCACAATGCAAGCTGAAACGGCTGGTCCTGACGCCACAAGCGCTGGGTCCTGGCCTTCACCACGAGCTGAGGCCGCCTGTATGTGACTCAGGGCTGATGATGCAGGGAGTGGGACACTCTCTGGGGGTAACCAGGGGGACAGGGAGAAGCAGCAGATGGAGCTCCTGGGCAGCCGTGCCATGTGGTCATGTCCAAAGTCCAGTGTCCAAAGCTAGGTAGGTCAGTGAGCAAGTGACAGCAATAGTGGCTGAGGCGTTTGTGTCCTCACATCCAGCTCTGCCATTCAGCTGTCGCCCCAGGCCTGGGTCCCCACCCTCCTGGCCTTGCTGAAGCACCCTGCTAACGCACCCCTTCTCTGTTCACGTCGGCCAGCATGGATGGGCTCAGTGGCTGGCACTTAAGAACTCTGACTGCTAAAGCTGCCAACTCATCAACCATGTCCCAAGTTTCTAATGTCTTGGATTCTGGTCTGGCCTTGACTCTGACCCTCTCTGTGACCTTGGGCTGGTCTTGAATCTTGGAGCCTCCTTTTTCTCCTTGGCAGCAATGCAAATTGTAATTCCCACGCGTGACGTGACGTGAGAGGGTAAGATCATGTCTGGGGCAGCCCTCGGCCTGAGTGTGCCACAGGAAGGACTCTTTCTCCACGGTGAGGACGGACAGCCTAGCTCACGGCCATGGAGGCTGTGGCATTCCCCCCGACCCTTGGCTAGAGGGGCCTGCCCTCTGCTCCCCCACCGAGGCAGGCCTCACGCAACGCACCTTCCCGACCCCGTGTCTGCCGGCCTCTGCTCAGCAGATTGCAGGCTCCGTCTCTGTCCCTCGGCAGAACATCCCCGCCCCCCACATGCATGCAGACCCTACCCCACCTTCCTCCACAGGCGGTGGGACCGTTCTGAGCTTTTCCCAGAGAGCCTAGCACGAGCAAAGCAATGCACCTGAGTCTGGGGGCTCTGTCTCATCCATCTCCAAGCCCCCCACCTCCAGCCCAGGGTGCGGAGTAAGCTCACACAGTCCGCCCTGTAGGTTGCACAGAGCAGCTCGGGGCATCCCGTGCAGGGGACGGGACGGGGACTCTCACCTCCGTCAGATGATGCAAGGGATACGACTTTGCCCGAAGCCAGCGTGTGGACCCAGCTCCGGCACCAGCACCGAGTGCTTCCCCTCGACCTAACCGAACCCCCTCCTGTAAACACCACTTGTGCTCCCCCTTCCTGCAGAGGAAACCCCCTCCTCCATTAACCAGGCTGGGGCAAGTGCTGAGAGTCAAGAGGAAATTGGAGAAAGGAAAAGATTTGGCGGCAGCGCGGTCCTAGAAGTGGATTTGGCGAGCCATAACCCTCAAGAGATGTTTTTGCAACTTTCTGACTTTGTTCTCAAATAAATCTGATGCCAAAATCATCCGATTAACAATCACTCCCTTCTCTATAGCACTTGGCAGCTCTCAAAGCACTTCACACTGAGTACCGCCATCGACTGTTATCTCTAGTTTACAGACGGGCAAACTGAGGCCCCAAGGGGAGAGCCAGAGTTAGTGCTCTTTCTACAAAAACCTGGGGGGCAGCCTTCATGGAGAAGGGGCAACTCAAAACGCTGAGCCACCGGGAGGACAGAGCAGACATTAAAGCATCGCCCTTCACGGGGAGTCACCAGTACCCTCCTCCTCTGAAGAACCACCTTGTTATCTGATCGTGAAACAATGGCTGACATCTCGTGAGGTGCTTTAATTTTCATTAATTCTGTTCATGTCATCATTTCATTGGATTTTCCCAATAACTTTATGAAAGGTGTATTCGTGAGTGTCACCTTAGAGCCCTGAAAGGTGAAGCACGGTGCCTGGGCTGTGGGGGCACAGGGCTTTGACCCCCAGGGCGCTGACTCCAGGTCCTGTACCCTCCGCTCTACCTCTCAGGAGGGCAGGGACCACCTCCGTGGGGTCCTGTGCCTACCAGGCACCAGCTGAGCGATCCTGGGCAAAGGCTTAACCTCCCGTCTGCAAAATGTGGGTGAATGAGAGCTACCTTCATGGGATGTGACAGAGACGTCGTCTGACTTAGCCAACGTGCCTCCCGCCGTGCCTGGCACAGAGGGGGCATTCGAGAAATAGAAGCTCTGTTAGCCATTAGAGTCGGAGCCGGGCAAGGCCAGGGCTGCAGAGACAGTGTCAAGGGGGACAGCGGCATGGGGCCCGTGGAGGGGACTTGTGTGCTACTGCAGTGGGGACTCCGGCCATTCAAAGAAGGGGGCATCACGTCACACGGGCACCAGGTCATCCGTCACGCCCACTGCCCGGAGAAGGGAGGCCGTGCGGGGCCTCCGTCCCTCTCGCTGGAACCAGGTGTCCTTTCCCCGACCCCTTCCCCCAGCTCCGCTTCCACCTCCAGGCTGAAACCCAGCAGCCTGGGATGTGGCAGGGCACAGCCACCCTCTCTTCCTGCGCTCGAGGCCCTGGGGGCCCCCCTGCCCCTGCACGGGGGTGAGGGGGTGACCTGCATGTGCAGCCCAGGCCACCCGGGAAAACCTGAGCCGTGGCACAGCCTCGGGACGCCTCCTTGTTGTCTTGTCATTTGTCACATCACGTGAGCTTAAGCCGGCTCCTCGCTCCAGACCGGTTCCCTTATTCGTACGACGAAGGAGCACAAAGGAGTGGCGCAGAGGAGGGGCCGCCGACCTGCATCTGGGTTGGGACTACCACCCCTTGCAGGGTGCCCGCCCGTCGTAGAGGGCAGCAAACCGGGTTGAATAAATGAGTGAGTCGGGGAGGCGTTCAAAGCAGAGAGCAGACGCGAGCTGACCCAGGCTGAAAGGGTCTGGTAGGTGCCCGGGCGTCCCCGGTGCAAGGTGACGTCACAAACGGGGGCCAGTGCGGTACGTGGGGGCCGCGCTCGGACCTCACAGCACCCCGGCCTGCAGACCTCGGTCAGAACAGGCTGGCGACCCGACGTAACTGGGCAGAAGTTGGCAGCCACCGTGTGGTTCCATGCACGAGATGATACTTCCGTCCAGAACCCCTAGGCCCAAACCCGGGGGTCGTCTCACACCCGGGAGGAACCGGTTGGGGGGTTCTCACTGTTGGGTTAGAAAAGGAGGGGTCAGCTACTTATACCCGGAAAGCTGGGGTACTTCTTTTTGATTTTCCTTGTAACCCAGACAGAGGATTTCCGAGGGGCTGGGCTCGGGGTGGCCGCGCCCCCGCTGCGTCGGGCGGGGCCCGGTGTCTGATGACCGGGACGAGCAGATTTCACACTTTGTGGCGAGGGACAAAAGAACACGGGGGCCAGAACAGAAGTCAGATGGTCATATTGTTCGCAGTAAGAATGTGTTGACTTGTTGCCAGAGAGTCAAAAATGACAAGAATGGATACTGTGTGTTTTGCTGCTAGAAAGTAAAAATATTATTTTTGGAAGGTGCCCTGCGACACGCCCTGCACCGCCCGTCAGGAGATAAAACGCTTCAGCCCGTGTGCTCACGGCGAGGGAGCGGGGCGAAGGCCAGCTGGCTGCGGTGCCAGCGCAGAGGTGGGGGCGGCCCCGGGGAGGCCCTGTGCCCACCACTTCCCCTCTCCTGGTTGCAGGGTCCTGGCACCAACTAACAAAGAGACACCGGAAGGCCCCCCAGCACAGCCTCCCTGGGGGCAGTCTGGGCGAGGCTGACCCGGTCGGGACTTGAGGATGGAGCATGTGGCCATGAGCTGTGATCGTAAGACCCCCGCCCCGACGAGAGGAAAAAGGAGCAGATGGTGACACCACATGACGGCAGGGCACCCTGCATCCAAAACGGCCCTTCTCCTCCTCAGACACAAGGCCTGCCGTTGGCGGTCCCCAGCCTGTTTCCAAGCTGGGTACCATGTTTGAGACTCTCGACAGCACTGGGAGGCTAGCAGGGCAGAGGTGATCCCCTCAACTTTTCCCCTCAGAGCGTGGGCTTCTAGAAGCCAGGCCAGCCTGACTCCTTGCCCGGGTCCCCTCCCACTCCCTCGTGCCCACCTCCTGGGGATGCAGAGGCAGGGGGCGGGAGCCCTGCCCCCCAAAGCTCACAGCCCTGTCTGCTGCCTGAATAGGGGCGGGAGCCCTCAGGGGACGCAGTTGGAGCGGCCTAAGGAGGGCCACCACTCAGTGTCTTAAATGTCACTGCGTACGACAGGCCTTGTTGGAGGGACCCATCAACACCTGCTCAGCTGAAAGCCTCCCGGGCTCTCCTCCCCCTCTCGCCCCCCCACCCCAAAGTGGGGTGCAGGGAACAGAAGGGGACCTGGAGGGGAAGGGGTGGAGAAGGGAGCTTCCTCGTGAGAGGGATCCATGACAAGAGGCAGCCAGCTCCTCCCGAGAGTGGGGACTTGATGATTCCACGTGACCTCCGTTTCCAACCTAAATCAAACTCCAGTTCCCTGGTGCTGGCTAGAGAGCAGTCAGAACTGATCCTCTTCCAACTGATCCTCTTCCTTCCCCTTCAAATCTGAAGAACGACAGTGCCCATGAGCACTGCCTGGGGCTGCGCCCTGTGCACGGGCCCGGCGTCTGCCAGGCTCGATCGTCTGCCCGGCGTCTGGTCCCACGTGGTCCCCATCCCCAGGTAAGCACAGGGAGGGTGGGAAAGGTGCGCTCTGCACCCCTCTGAAGTCCCAGCGGTGTTAACTCAACGTCAGAAATAAGAACGTCAAAAGCCAAACTGTGCCAATCCCATGTTCGTCCATAGGGACTTCAGTTTTCAGAGCAGTGGTGACAAGTTCCCGGGGAGCCTGAGACCCTGAGAACCCCTGGCACCATCACTCCTACGGCCACACCCTGTCCCCTGCCCGAGAGGCCCCACCCAAGCCCATCTGCCCGACCACGGACACTCTCCATCCGACGTGACAGCTTTTCGAGTTTTAGCCACCGGTCTCGCTCGTGTCATGTGAAATCGGCCACAAGCACCCCCGACTTCTTTAACAAAGTACAGGCAACCTCTGTGACTTCACACAGACTTGGCGACACTGGTGTCGTCTGACCACACCGAGGGGCCCCGGCCGGCGGCCCCAGGCGCTCAGGGGCCCCATCTGCTCTTCCAAGAACAGATTCTCTTTTCTCTCCCAGCACCCCGGCTTCCAGCCATTGCCTCCCCGTTCCTTCTAGACTATTCCCACCAACAAGGGAGAGAACTTAGGTTTCCCAGGACAGACCACTCAACATGATTAAATCAGCCACGATCACTTCACACAGACTTCAAAGCCACCAAACTCCGGCAAGAAAGCCGGAAGGTGGCACCACCTGCTCCGTGGACGGATGCGCGCACCTCGTGGACCGTCTTTTCCTCGTCACCCACGTGCATGCTCGGCTCCTCGTGGGGCAGGGGCTGCGCTCTGGAGTTGAGAGTTCGCTCACCCGACCCTCAGGTGGGCAGACAGCTGGTCACGCTCGACACCAGGGGTGTCCAACCTTGGGGCTTCCCCGGGCCACCCTGGAAGAAGAATTATCTCGGGCCACACATAGCATACACTCACACCAGCGATAGCCGATGAGCTAAAAAACGCAAAACCAAAGGTCCGTGCATAATTTTCGTAATGTTTTACGAAAGCTTACGACTCTGTGCTGGGCCACAGGCAGGGAAGAAAGGGGGCTGCTAGCATGTCAGGTTGGTCCCAGACACGTGCAAGAGGGAAACGAACTCAGATGCTCCAGCCGAGACCGGGCGGCCTGGGCTGCAGCTGTGAGTTGGCCCAGGGACCTACAGCCTAGTGCTGGGGAGGAAACCATTGCACTGGGAATTCTGCTCGGTCTGGCTTTCCATGGTTTGTCACAACGACCCTATACAACAGGTGCAGTCAGCCCCCCTTTTCATGTGGAGAAACTGGGGCTCAACGAGGTTAAGAAGGCCGCCCTTGGATCTGACGCTCGTGAAGGCCAGAGCCAGGATTCGAACCTGGGCCTCCTGAACTCTGAAGCTTGGGCGCGTCTTACCCGGACCCACAGCCACGGGCTGTCCAGCGCTGCGCCTCGTGGATGTGTCGGAGCAGCCTGTGAGCGCGCCATCAGGACTCATGACTTTGCAACTGGAAACGGAGTCATCGTGCCGGCGACAGGGCCTGATTAACGGTGGGCTAACTTTAGATTTCCTTTCAATTGCTCATCTTAATATAGAACAGCCCTTAAGGCTAATGTTGGCAAACGTTTTGTTTTTGTTTGATCTGACCAGAAAAAAAGAGGCCAGCAAAGGAGATGAGGTCATGTTGGGTGGGTGGGATCACACCCACCGTTCTGCTCCATCAGAGGGTTTCAGGAAGCTCGGAGAGGGGGCAGCGCCAAGAACCACCATTAGTTTTTCCAGCCGGTATTCAAGGGCCCCTTTGCCCAGGAGACAGAGTGTCCAGCTTCCTGGTTGAATAAAACGGAGTCAGCCCACCCTGGGCTCTCTGGTGGCTCCCAGCCATAGTGACCACTTTCAGAATAGCTATGTGATCAAGACAGTGGCCGGCACAATGGCGGAGCAACCAATGCAGAGGGCACAGTCCCCCCACGATTGACATGCTCAGGGCCAACACAGTGCCTAGCGGGCAGCTGGCATTTTGCACACATTGGGAAGACATGCATGAAAAGGAACGTGGCAGTATTATTTAGAATATCAAGATTTTAGAAGCAACTTTGGTGTCTATGTCCATGGTCTCTAAATCGTCGTGTGACCACAGGTCCCGCTGTGAGATCCATCTTCCGCTCTGCCAGGCGGCCTGAGGAGCTCGGGTTCCAGTGATGACCGCTTCCAGGGCTCCCTCCCACCAATATCTCCCCGAGACCCCCCTGCAGAACAAGAGCAGGATGGCGAACACTTCCCTCTCACCTCTGGACCAAAGACATCAGAGCCACAAAGGTCTTAGGAGGCCGTGGCATCCAACCCTCTCGTTTCTAGAGCTGGGGAAACTGAGGCCCAGAGAGAGAAGTACCTGAGAAAGAATGTTTGACCGTGAAACAACACAATCAAGAGTTCTGGTATGTGCCCCTGGGCCTGAGACCCCCTCGGTCACCAAAGGGGGGCGGTTAGACCCTCAGATCCTTTACATGGGGGGTGGCCAGAGGTTTGACACCCTCGCAGTCGGGAGCTGGTGTATAATGCCCGCCCATGGGTGGGATTCAGGATGCCCCAGCCACCACCTGTCCAGTTCTGTGAGGCTGTGATGCTTCTTACCCAACCCCCTCAGCCCCCACCCATTCCCCCTGAACCGGAAAGGGCCACCTCCACCTCTGGGGAACCCGCAGCCCAGGTGCCACCTCCTCCTTCTCCCCTGGCCTGGGAGTGATTGGAGGGAAGATAACATTCCAGGGCGCTGGGGTGGGGAGGCCGGGGGGTGCAGATCAGGGCCCCCGCCCGGCCTGGGCCTGTTCTCTCAGCTGTCTGTCCGTCACCACTTCTGGCACTTGGGCCCCTTTCCCGAGGAACGTCAGGAATCCCTCCCTAGCTCCAGCCGTCCGCTCCCCCAGCCTCCCCGCCCCCCGGCACCCGTCAGCACAGGCCTTTCAGGAATGCGCTCAGGCCTGGCACCGCCAGGCCCGGGACCAGGCGGCTAATCCCCCGGCCCATTCATCACGCCGGCGAGGCTCCTGCCCTGACCTGCCGATTCGGCCCGGACGGAGGGATGGACGGAGGGGAAGACAGAGCCGGCCCAGCGGCGGGGAGGCAGCCGGGCGGGGCCTGCCCGAAGACCCCGGAGCCAGAGGGCTGTCCTCAGCGTGCAGAGGTCAGGACGGCCGGGACGTCCCGCGTGTGCAGCTGTGAAAGCAGGCCAGGAGCGTGACTGCCTTTCCCGTGGGCAGGAGAGCAGGAGCGCCTGGGGACGCGGACGGGCCGGGGACGCTCGTGGACCTCACTTCAGAGAACGGCTAGAGCAAGGTCAGCGCTTCCCAAACGCGTGTCCTGTTTCCACGGCTGCCCGTGAGGCTGGGCGGGTGTCGGGGTTCCCCGAGAGCCCGCCCTTTGGACCTCCTGGCCTTGCACGCGCCGTTCCCATCACCTCCCTCCCTGGTCCGCTCCGCAAACTCTCAGGCAGCCTGGTCCCTCCCGCTCCGGCTCCCACGGCACTTACCCCTTCCCTCTGTCACCATACTTTCCCCAGTGGCGTCACTGTCACAGTGTCTGCGTGTCTCCCAGGCTGCACAAAAGTCGAGTGAAGGTAAGATCCACGTGCCTTGTGAGCGGTGAGACAGCCCCAAACCTGCCATTTCCTGGCTGTGTGACCCTGATAAGTTACTGAACCTCTCTGAGCCTCTGTTGTCTTCTTTGTGAAACAGGGACAAAGACCTCTCAGAGGCCTGCCAGGTTCTGAGACATCCTAACATCTTGTCCTGAGTGCCCCATTCAGAAGGACGTTTAGACATCAGCAGAAACAGTTCAGGGTT
The DNA here is from genome assembly GCA_004026885.1 of Lyroderma lyra. Lineage (NCBI taxonomy): Eukaryota > Metazoa > Chordata > Mammalia > Chiroptera > Megadermatidae > Lyroderma > Lyroderma lyra. The sequence continues at coordinate 21,623 of PVJL010010274.1, read as the reverse complement.
TGCAACTCGTAAAACAACAGGCTATTCAAGGCATGTTTCTTTATTTAATACCTGAACGATGGGATATTTCATTTCCTTATGTGTGCGGATATCCCAAAGCTAGAGCATGACATCTTTGCTTTAATTAGTTAAATTCAACAAACATTAGCAAGCGTTCCTTATGTTTTGGGCGTTGTGCTGGGCAATTGGAATGCCAAGCTAATCCATCCCTTTTCTCAAGGAGACGGACTCAGGGACAGGCAGGTAATTCTGGTGTGGAAAGCCCTATGGGTGGGAAAAGGCCTGCAAACCAGGTGGGTGCAGGAGGGAGGTATGCAAGAAAGGCTTCCTGGAGGAAGGGGCATCTAGGCAAACATCTGCGGGATGAACAGAAGTTAGCTAGGCAAATGTAACCCATGGAAGGGAAACACAGAGGCCCAGAGAGCACCTCCACAAGGCAAGCCTGTTTCAGCACAGGCTGTTTCCACCCAGCCCTCCAGCCTCTCAACATAAATCGGCGGAGTCTGCAGAGGTCTCTTTCTGAGCTGGTCTGGCCTCGGGGAGGAATGCAGGAAGGGTGGAGGGCACACAGCCTTCAGCTGGGGTAATTTTAGATACATTGTCACCCCTGCCCCGGGCCACCCCTCAGCCCAGCCGGGGCCTGCCTGAGCTGGGAAGGGCTCCTGGTCTCCAGACCTTCAGAGGATGTGACCTTTGGCAGGAGGCCAGGCCCGGGCAGGGCCCTTCCTCAGTGGGGGCAGGACACAGGGAGGGAGCTGGCCATGGAAGGCCTTGCTCTTTGCAAGCACTTAGCCACACCCGGGCAATGTCACTGACACTAAGGAGACCCAATGAGTGAGAAGGTGCCCCTAAAGGAGAAAGAGCAGATCCAAAGACCTTCGTCAGGTGGTAGAGGGTGCCTTATGCTTGGAAATAAGGGGACAGGCCCAGGGGCAGGAGAGGTGGGCATGGGCAGGCATGGGGGCACTGCCCTCAGGCCTTCCAGGCTGCTTTCCTGGCTTCTCTGTGCACTAAATATTTCCCTGAGCTTCAACAAGCCAGTAAACCTCTGTGTGCCTCAGTTTCCTCATCTGTGAGGTGAGCTCTAAGGTAGTAGTATCCATGTCCTTGGGTGATTGTGAAGAGTAAACGAGCTCATCCGTGCCACAGGATTAGCGAGATGTCATAGGGTAGAGTAAGTGCTCAATAAATGTTAACTATGGCTGACTTATTATTGAAGAGCCACAAACCCAGACCCCACAGCCCCAGGCCTGGTCTTAGCTCTAATCCCTCCGCTGGTCTCTTCCCATCTCGGGCCTGGGTTTCATTACCTGTGAAACTGGAAGTTTCTGAACTAAACCGGAAGTCTCGCTCCAGGCACATGGAGAGGAGGCCCAAGCTTCAGGGTGAGGGGTGATTTTTCACACTGTAAAGTTTTAGGCTGTTTAGTCATCCCCAGGAGATGCAAATATGCCCCCATGAGGGATGGGCACCTCCAGGGAGTCATTGCACATGGAAATGGTTTGAAAACAGAGAAAAATGAGCATCTCCCCAGAGATCTGGGAGAGCTGCAAGTCAGAGCTTGCTGAGAAAAGAAGATTGGACAGGACGTTATGGGAAACAGTATGGAGGTGCCTCCAAAATTAAAAATAGAACTGCCCCAATCCCCAAATCCCACTCCTGGTTACATATACAAAGGAAATAAAATCAGGGTCTGTAAGTGGTATCTGTACCCCCCACGTGCATTGCACTATTCACAAAAGCTGAGACATGGAAATAACCTGTGTCCATCAACAGAAGAATGGATATATACCAGGGCTGCCTGGAAAAAAATCCAGCCATAAACGCCTCTATTTTTCATATTGTATGGCTGGATACTTTCCGGACACCCTCATATATACAGTAGACTCTCCGTTAACCAGCACCCATGCTGGATAAATGTAGTATCATTTCTTTGATTTTTTTGCCGGTTGCTTGAGTTCCAGTTAATGAAGAGTCTACTGTATATCCATCTTGGCAAACTGGAAGTAGAAGGGCACTTTCTCAATTTGATTAAGGACATCTACGAAAAGTCCACAGCTAACAGTATTTGAATCTGAAAGGACAGGGACCCCAGTAGGCTGGTGGTGTTGAGGACATCCAGGGGCAGTGTGACACCTGGTTTACGTATTATCTCCATTTTACAATTAAGGAAATTGAGCCTGATTAGAGAGCTCCAGAAGCAGGAGCCTCATGATGACAGTGAGGGGAGCATGCCCCTGGGGAGGAATATTCTGGCTGGGCCCCAGAGACCCCCCAGGGAACATGCCTTCCAGGGCCAGGGGCTTTACATGCACCATGTCATCTAATCCTCACCACCACCCAGAAAGGATGGAATTGTGATTCCCAATTTACAGACATGGACACTGAGGCTCAGCCTGGTTGAATCACATGCCAAAGTTTCTACTGCACATTGGTAGCAGAACTGGAATTTGAACTTGCATCTGACTGCTAAGAGTGTAGCCTTTCGCTCTGCAGGTTGGGTGCAAGACCCAGCTCCATATGGAATTCTCTAGAGGCTCTTTAAGAAATGTAGATTCTAGAGCCTCAGTCTCAACCTTCTAAAAGAGAATCTCCAAGATTGGGGTCTAGAAACTCTACTTTTGCAATCTCCAGGTGATTCTGAGGTGCTGGAGGATTTTAAAGGACCAAAACTTGGGTACCACTGCTCATAGGGTCATTTTCCTTCTTACCGACCTAATCTACATCCAAGGCCCAAAGCCCCATCCTGCCATGTTGATCATCTCTGTACCCCAGTGCTCACACATGGACCAGCACAGTCCCTGTCTTCAAGATCTTGACAAGTGTACTGCTCTCTTCCACAGAGTGACTCAGGAACCCAGGCTCCTTCCATCTTGTGACTCACTTCCAACACTGAGCCTCCAGGGTCAGCTTAAGGAATGCACATGGAAGACTCTCATTTCATTTCATTTTGCTTTGTTTTAATGACCAGGGCTAAAAGGAGCACTCATATTCTATTGGCTACAGCTCTATCCTGTGGCATTGCCTAGCTGCAAGGGAGGCAGGAAAATGTCTAGCTTCGTGCCCAGAGAGAAGAGGACATAGTGACAGCCAGTCTGTGTTGTAGCATCACCAAGGACCCAATGGGAGACAAGACTCAGGAGAGATGCTGTTCACTCACTTCCCATTAATACCCTCTCAGCTCCATCAGGCCACCTGCATTTCCAGGGACCGCCTCCAGCCACATTCACCCTGTACATTTTCCAAATCTCCTGGCACTCATTTATTTTGTTCTTCAGGGGATCAATGGGGTGAAATTCAGCCCAATGACATTGCAGAAATATAACCTAATTTGCATTTTCACCCAGCAAGAAGAGAAAATAAATTTTCCCCAGCCAGAAAAGCATTTTCTGATCAATGGGGTGCTTCTCTGAGGTGAGGCTTTCCTCGCACCTCAGACCATGCAGTCCCCTGGGAGCTGCCCAGAGCACATGGCCTCCTGCAGACCCCTCCTGTCAACCCCTCCTGTTCCATCTCATCCCTCCCTCCACCTTTCCCCACATGTCCTTGTCCCAGATGGGTCCAGATGATCCAGGTCTGAGAGAGGAGCTGCCAAACCCACCGTGAGAGAGAGTTAGCCTCTTCCCTCTGTCCTCTGCCCTCTGCCCCTGCCCTTGAAGGGCTACATCTGTCTTCTTTGATGTGGCCCAATTTGGCCACAGACAGGCAACTGAGGATAATGTGGTTACAAGATTGAACTTTTAAGTCCCTTGAATCTGGATTTGCTGCCCAGCTCAATCACTTACCAAGTGGGAAACTTCAGCAATTAATTTAAACTCTATAAGCCTCAGTTTCTTTATCCACAAAATGGGTATAATATCTGCTTAACAGGGTTATTGTAAGGTCTACATAAGGAACTCTGTAAAATTGCTTAGCATCGGTACTTTTAGTACTGTTCTCGTCATTGCCAATGCCTGGCGTATTTCTGTGTTCAATCCTTCACATACTCATTCATTCATTCATCCACTCATTTCTCAACAAACAGTTCCTAAGCACCAACCTTGGGCTAGGCCATGTGCTGGATGGTGGGATTCACTCCCAGCCTTACAGAGGGGACCCACGCCCAAGCAATCATTACAACACAAAGTCACAGATGTTGTGACAGAGTCTTACATGGGTGCCTGGTACATGCAGGACAGAGAATACGAGCGCAATCTGGAGGAGGCAGCAGAGAAGGAGTCTTTGGATTGTCCCTAAGCGTGACTAGCTCACAGGATAGAAAAATTGGTAGCAGGGCTTTCTGGGACAAAAACCAAATCAACCAAACGAAAGATGGACACAGGCAAACATACGGAAGCGTTGGCAGAGCGGGGCATGTTTCAGAAGAGGAAGAGGTCCATGGTGTCTGGGATGTAGAGACTGTGGGGAATAGGACAGGAGATGGGCTGGTCTGGGACTTCGGGCAGCTGAATCACCATGGACCACATGCTCCCCACTAAGGACTTGGACTTGACCTGCAGACATGAGGCACCATTGAAAGGTGTGAGGCAGGGGCATGACAAGGTCAGGTATGTTTTTCAATAAGGTGCTCCTGCAGTCAGAATGGACGCCGGTGCCCGGAAGATAAACCTGGAGACAGAAGGACTCTCTAGGAGTCCATCATTTCAAGGATGACAGCCAAGGGACAGTGGTGACATCTGGGATGGAGAAAAGGCACTGAATGAAAGCATGTCTCGAGCCAGAGCCACTTTGCAATCTGTTGCATGCAAAAGTCTCAGCTCCACCTCCTTGGGGAAGCAACCAGGAACCGCAGGATCTGCTGGGTTCTGTGAACCCCCTGAGTGGGGACCCCCTGAGTCAGAAACACGCTCCCCTCGGATTATGGCCATTAGTGCAAGAGTATGTGTGATCCCAAAGGGCTATTTGCATTTCACACCTGGCACTTTTTTTCAGTTCTTTCAGACTCCCGCAAGGAAATCCTGAAGCAACACCTATAATCCAGACCTAAGTTCTCAGACCACAAATAGTCTCTCCCGGCTGCCTTGTCCTTGTGAATTTTCCGCTCATGTGCTCTCCAGAGAGACTACCCAGGATGCCGCCGGCTAGGAATGAGGGTGAGGGTGAGTCTCACTGTGTGGGAGGGTGCGGGGGGCAGAGGGGTTGGTGCCAAACCCACTCTCTTGTCTCCTCTCTGCTCTCATGAGCAGCGTGACCTTGTGCATGGAGAATACTCAGGTACCCTGGGCCCCGGTCTCCAAGGTTTAAATGTGGGGGTTAATGGTGGCTACTTTATGGCACTGCTTAGTCAGGTCTAGCCCATGGTCTTACAGGTAGCAAATGCCCAGGGATGCTTGTGGCACCATGACAACCAGCTCTCTCAGCCAAGAAGGGGTCCTCCATTACCTGACCTGGCATGATCAGAGAACGGGATCTCATAGTTTCTCAGGGAAGCTGAACACATGCAAGTAACCAGCGTCTTTCCTGTGCTGTGCAAGGGGCTCAGCAGCTCAGAGGGTCATTCAAGTTCAAGCTCTCAGACTGAGGTTTAGGGCAAGACCCGCCAGGGACAAGACCCGGATGGAGCTGCCTTCAGGGAGAAGTTTTGATCCAACACACACACGCCTTCTGGGGGAGCCATCCCCCCAGCCTGACTCCCCACGAAAAAGCAGCCAGATGCATGCTTTAAAAATAAACCATGCAAGAGAAAGGAGCAGAATATCATGTGTTTGCTTCCAAGCTGTCTGAAATATTTGAAACATGGAGACACTCGAAACTGTCAGGAATCAGCAGAGCTCTCAGGTTTGTTTCAACATTTGGCCAGAGAAACAAAGGAATTCAAATCTGTTCTTGAAGGCTTTCGCACAGCATTTGGGATTGCCATAACAATAGGCATGTCTTTCCACCCAAAGGGAGGCAGGTCGGACCCTGCCTGCGCACAACAGCACCCCTCACTTCCACTCCACCGACAAGAGCTTGAAACCACACAGACGAAGCTGCCGTCCGGTTTACTTTACCATGATTACGAAGAGAGGGTTTGCTGGGCGGTCCAATAAGAAGAGGTCTTTTTTTAAACACATATCACTTAGTGGTTTAGATCAAACACTCTGGAGCCAGACGGCCGCGGCTGCCCTGACTTCTCTGCTTCTAACTGTGTGACCTTAGGCAAGTGACTTCACCTCACTGGGCCTCGGCCGGATTCTGTGAAAGTTAAATGAGCAAATATTTGTAAAGCGTGATGTCTGGCTCATAGTAAGTGCTGTGAAGTGTTTGCAAAATGATACTCGCAAATCAGGTTCACATTAAAGGTGCAAAGTCTCCAGGATTTTTTGAAGACTTCTCTTGCAGTCGCTGGGTGCTCTTGCATTTGAGTCTTATCGAACCTTTAGTATAGGTTTCTCAAGTTCAAGATGAAGGCGCTCTGAATTGAGTCTTTGGCTCAAACGTTTTTTCTTCTGGCTCTTACTTGATGATACACGAACTGGAGGAGAGGAGGTAGAGCTCTTACTTGCAAATGTAGATTGCTCAGGTTTGTCACAGAAAGGTTCTGAGCAAGTGGGTTTGTCATCAGCGGAGCTAGAGAAGAACTGACTCAAACGGAACTTCTTCCTGCTTGGCAGGCACCACAGGGTCTGGCTAGCTGTTGCCTTTGGGGCCGGGATTTTGCCTCCTCCTCCCCTCCTCCCAGTGTCCAGAACCAAGAGAAAGAGCACTTTCCCACCCAGAACCCTCCCGAGGAGATGCAGAGATCAGGGTCCGAGGGAAAGGAGGAAAAGTGGGTCCTGGGGCTTTGATTCCACCCAGGAGCTCCATTCACATCACATGTCGTACCGTGGCAGCTGCACGTCAGAGATGCTTCCGGTCACCCCAAACCGTTCAGTCAGGACAGAGCGGGGACCAATGTTGACAAGCTCAGGTAAGGAGCCTCAGACACTTCCTGAGTTTTAAATAATTTTGTAAAGACATTCTGTAAAGGAAGATGCAAATCTGGGTCACAGCTGGGTGGAAAAGATTCAGAAAGATCTTTGGGACTTTGGAGCCCCGAATGGCACCAGGTCAAGGTCAAGGCCAGCTTCGAGAGATGCAAAGGGGCTGGTGTGAAGACACACGACCTGGTCCCACCCTGTCTTCTGTCTCCTGCCCATGACAGATTCCCACCTGCAAAGTGGGGACGAGGATAGGCCCGTCTCATAGTGGGACCACACCTGCAGGGGCTGCCTGTGCTGAGGACGGAAATAGGGCTGACAATGACATCACCCGGTCACTCCGACGGCACCCGAAACCTGGCCATGGGGTCAGGCCACCCATGTGCCTCTGGCACAATGAAAAAGGGACTCTGTGGGGAAGGCCACTCAGTCCCAGGGGACAGCTGAGCTGGGCTTCCTCTCCAGAAACCAGGGGTGAGAGGCAGCTGGCAGGTCCCCAAGGGGCGGGGGGCCTGGTAGAGGTTTCATTTATTCGAATTACAGAGGAACCCCACATCATGAGATCAGGGCTCCTGTGTGGTTTCCTCCCCATGCCTGTTGGGGAAGCCCAGATGAACTTAGTCCAGTCTCTTCATTCATTCATTCACTCACTCACTCATTCATTCTCCCACCGCGCAGCCACTAAGTCACAGGTACCATGTGGCCATATAGAAACCAATACCGGCCTGACTGTGGACTCCAGGGCATCCCCGCCTGGTAGGGGGGCGCCCCAACTCACACATGGGCTCCGGAACCGTAAAGCGACAGGGTGTCCATCAGCGGACCGGGTGGCAAATCACTCCGGAGGTTCCGGGGGGCGGGGAGCGGTTCCGGGGGGCGGGGGGCGGCTCCGGGGGGTGGGGGAGGCTCTCTGGACCGAGGGGTGCCTGAGGCGATGAGAAAGCAGAAAAGGAGAAGGAGGAGGCTCCAGGCGGGGAAGGGGGCTCACCCCAGGAGAGTGAGAGGCGGGGGTGACGGGGAGACTTCGGGGGTCAGGGGTTGGAATACAAAATTCTAAAGCTGGAGAGAAGTCAGGGGACTGCCTGCTTCAAGCTTCAAACGCCGTATTTTCCCGTATATAATGTGTACATTTTGCCCAAATTTGTGAAGGAAAAATAAGGGTGCGCATTATACATGGGCGGTACTAATCCCATCTCTACGTAAGTGGTTTTAATTCTTTTATTTATGCTTATGAGTTAAAGGTGTGACTCTAGAAATCGTAACTGTTTTGTAATGGTTTGTTACATAAAATTTCTTGTACCGTAACAGGTTAAAACAATAAATGCTAAAATTCCTTTATAATACAAAAACCAAGCACCTAAATATTATAAACAAATTTAATTTTGAATTAAAAAATTAAAACGAAAGATTTTCTTCCCTGAAAGTTTGGGCGAAAAAAGTGGGGTGCGCATGGTACGCAGGAGCGAATTCCACACGACAGAATAGGTACAGCACCTGCTAAACGGGGCTGCCCAGAGGAAGCCCCCCGCCGCCAGAATTCACCTTGGGAGTGACAGTGTCCCCCCGTTGTTTCCATCCCCACGGCCCCTCTCTTCTGGTCCTCAGTGCTTCAGGGGACCCCCCAGACCGACTGCTCAGTCATGGAGCCAGGGAGAATGAGTGACCCTGAGCGCAGGCCCAGGTCCCTGTGACCCCGGCCAAGTTGTCTTTCCTCCACGGCCCCCACTCCCCTCACCTGTGAAATCGAAGCGGCAACATCAAGTCCCGTGAAGCTCACATGCTGGGGGAGCTGTCACCAGCAGTGACCGTGGTTCCGTCCAACCATTCTGCGGGGGCTGGCCCTCCATGGACGGGGAGCAGCCCTGACCTCAGAGGGCTTGGGCCAGAGTCCCCCAGAGAGCGCAGGACTGCACGGTCAGTGTCACGACCAGAGAGTCCCCAGAGCCAGATGAGGGTGTGGGCGGGGCAGGGCAGGATGCTTGGAGGAGGTGACACAGAAGCTGCACCCTGAGGGCGTATGAGGGCAGGTGAGGAACTGGGGCTCGGGAACTGTGTCCCCGGCAGGGGACGATCCCCCTGCAGGTAACAGAAGGCTCGGGGAGGTCCTGGAGGGGTGAGGCTGCAGGGCAAGGTCCTCGAAGGCCTCTCCGTGGCCGCTGGGCAGTCAGGCAGTGCCTGGGAAGCAACGGGACCTTGGGCTTCGATGCGGGTCCCTTCCCTCCCCAGGGCAGCGCGTGGGACCCAGGTGTCCCCACCCTGCTGCTGGACGCTGCCGCCCAGAACAGCTTGGAGAAGCCGTGGACAGGCCGGTCCCTCCGGCAGGGAGCATCTTTCTCCCTGGCCCCGAGGAGGTGTTCGGTAAACGCTGACGAAATGCCCAGTGCTGCAGAGGCTGGCCGGCAGCCCCCGTCCAGCCCCAGAGGAGGTCACCCGCGTGGACAAGAAGTCACCGTGCTCAGCCCCGACTCTAGGTGAAGCCCATGGAGCGCGTCCCCGCTGCATGTGCCCACCTTGTCACACACTAGATGGCATTCCTTTCCTATCGCCTAACCCAGCCCTCTCAGAAGCGTCCCCGAACCTGGATTCCTGTGAGCCCCCTGCCGTCCCCAGCGGTCCGCCCCTGAGGCCTCATCGCAGCCGCTGACCTGCTGCCAAACCGCGGCCCGGCGGCCGCCACCTGCCACCAGGGCAGGGCCCGCGGCCTGGCTCAGGTCCCAGCCTGTGCAGCTGGGACAGAACGCGTCCGCACTGTCTTGTCTCCTTGGCCTGAGGCGGAACGTGACCTCGAGGCCAGGAGAAGTAAATTAGTTGAGGATGGTCCCAGCAGGGAACTCCCTAAAACCGCAGTCTCGGGGGACGGGGAAGCTCTGAGAGGCCTTCTTGCTCCAACACTCTTCCTGGGCTGTGGGAGCGCAGGCGCAAAGTGTCCGTGGCACGCAGTGACACCTAACAGATGTCAGCTGTTGTTGCTGTCACTATTATTTAGAGCAAATCCTTCTCTGGTAGAGTCCTCACCTGACTGCCTCCAGGGACAGAAAGGTCACCGCCACAAGGCGCAGCCCATCCGCACACCCTGTGCTCTGAGCCGTCCCTCCCCGGGGTCCGCACGAAACACAGCTGTGACCCTCATCGTCATACCTCCTCTTGCCACCACGCTTCCTCTAGGATGAACGCCCTCCTTTCCTCAGACGCTCCCTGGAGGAAATGTCTTGCTGTCCCTGCTGCTCCCCTGGTCCCTGACTTCTCACTCCTTGATGACTGGTTCACTGTCCCCACACAACGGAGAGCAATGCTCCAGGGTGACAGCGAATGCTCGGAGGACATGGGGCAATGCCCGGAGGCAGGTTTCACAGGGAGGTGTATCTACCGGCTCCTCGTGGGCAGAGGCCAGGGATGCTGCTCAACACCCTGCTGTGCCCAGGGCGCCTCCACCACAAAGGATGCCAGTCGGAGCCCACGCTTAGGAACTGGGAAAGTGATAGGAATCATAACCGCATTAAACAGCAACTGCGCATTGGGACTCGAGGGGACACGCCGGCACCCATCACGCCGTGCAGTCCTCACAACTGGGCGGGAGTTATGATGGCTTTTAAACTGAGGACACAAAAGCGTCAGGGATGGTAAGTGGCCCAAGATGAAAGAACCAGGTTTCAAAGCCAACTTATCTGAGGCCAAAATTCATCCTCCTGTGGACCACAGTGCCTCCCCAGCACGGGGAGGATGAGGCCTTTCTCAGAGGGTCCCTGCTAGGGAGAGCCACCCTGACGACCACTCCCAGGAGGGAACAGCCGAGCCCTGCGCACGGGCAGACGAGGTGTCTAACGAGGGTGTCCCCAGGGGCAACATCACTGATCCCCGAAGCCCATGAGAACCTTCTCGGGCTTTGCTGGACCGCGAGTGTCACTACGTCTTGTCCTCATTCTGCTTCCACAGTGACTGGTCTTTAACTCGGCTCTGCACTTGACAATGGAGATGGGACTTCTGGGAATCAGGAGGGACTTGAGGCTGCACCGACTAAAACACGCTTTTACTCAGATTGCACAGGAATGCAGGCTACCGGGCGTGGCAGTCGTCTTGAGAACAGCCGGGAAGGAGAACACTGGGTGACCTTGAGTAAAGCCCTCCCTCCTCTTTGAACCTGAGCTGGCCCATCTGTAACAGAAGCCGGGGAGGGGGGGGGGATGAAATGATCTGTGGGGTTCTCCCCTCAGGGCCATGCCCCGCCCCGTGCCCCCATCCCCCCACCCCTCCGCCATCGTACTCTAAGTGCCACAGGTTATCACTGAAAAGAGGGCTCTAAGCCTGTGGCTTTGGGAATTCTAAATGTCTGGTTTCCAGTGCAAAAACAAACAGGCCCCTAAGTTCAAAGAGAGGCGCCGTCCACAGAGAGAGCTCGCTCGACAGCAAGGAGCTTGTCCAAGGACGGTCTCAACGAGCTGAGTGCAGGCACCCGAGCCAAACGAAGTGACTTTCCCTTTAAGTGCATGACTCTGCCAGGGGGAGGGAAATGCTTGGGGCATCGTGTGTCTGAGGCCTTAGCGAACCCCAAACATTCGGCCTGTTAGCCAAACCTCAGCCCCAACTCTGCACCCTCGCAGCCCCACGCAGGGTCCCAGTGCAGCACAGTCCCCATCTGATTACAGTCAGAGACTTGAGCAGCCCTGAGTGTGGGAGAGGAATGCTGAGTGTGAGTCAGGGGTTCTGTCCAGAGGAGTCCTAGGGCACCCCTAGTGTCCTGGCATGATTGTTAGAAGCACCCTCTCTTAGTCTCAAGAGTCATCGTTTGCAAGATAAATTATGTCGACACTATCCCACAAGGGTTTCGTGCTGCAGAATATGCAGGGCTAGCGGCTTCACAGATTAATTTAGTTATTTGGAAACCTTATGCAAGTGAGAGACAGAGACAGTGAGAGACAGCGAGAGACATCGAAAGAGAGAGACATCCAAAATCAACAAGGGATTGAACTTGTATCTTATGCCTGCTCCAAATCAGAACGGCCTACAAACCACAAATTCCTTACTATAGCTTCCAAGGCCCTCTATTTTTGGCTGTGATGAACTTTTCTAAGTTCTTCTCTTACTCTCCTTTCCCCAACCCCATGCAACCACAGACAAGAAAAGTGCAGCCCTAATCCTCTTTTAGAACAGATAAGTAAACACCCGGAGAGGCACCAGGAGAGCACGGTGCCCAGGACCCAGCGTGTGAGCTTCAAGAACGAGTTATTTTAAATCCATTCCCTTCCTAGCAGGCTCCCTGGCCCGGCACATCCGTAGCTTCAGTAGGTGAAGTGAACCCCTACTCTAGCTAAACACTTGACAAAGTAGGTCATGTTCTCCTTACAGACATGCTGGGAAACAGCAAGGCTGCGAGGTTCATTTGCTATGAACCAAAGCAAGCCGACAAGAGGGCCTCTCCTGGGCTCAGGGCTCCGTAACTATTTAATCAGTGCTTGGACAAGGAAGTGGGTGGTGGGGTCGGTCCAATATGTGGGAGAAGGCAATCTTGAGTGACAATGACGTGACGTTCCCCAGGATCCGTGGAGGCTGGGTGATGGGTCTCATGTGACAGGGTTCAACAAAGCAGTTATGAATGTGAAGTCCACCTCCTGAGTCCAGTCTAAGGACTCAAGTAGAAGGGACTTTGGTCAGTGTGAGGCCAAGGTCAGTCTGCAGGAATGAGGTGACTCCAAGTAAGCTGTGGCAATTGAATGCCGTGTTGATCGAGTTACAATGCCCAGAATAAGGGACAAGATGACCTCGCCCTGCAGTAGGCTGGGCAGGTCTGACCTGTGATAAAGGACCCAAAGGCCAGCACCAAGCAGAGCCAAGATGACTCCCTGAGAACGGAGGATGAGGTGGGGGCATGATACCATCTGCTGTGGGGAAGCAGGGACACCCGGTGGGCAGCATGGGTGAGATACACAGGGAGATGGTTTGAGCTCAGTGGGAGGGAGGATTCCAGCAATCTCAGTCGTGCACAGCGGACTGGCTGACCTGGAGAGGGGGTGAGCTCCCCGTCACCGGAGGCACACACGCACAAGCAGGGCATCTACCACCTGCGAGTTGGTGGGGGCAGGAGGATTCAAACAGTCCAAGGGAAAAGTGAGACCATTCACTTTCAGGGTTATTTCCAATTCGGAACCTGTCACCCGGTGGGTATTGAAAAAAAAGACAGAGGGTGCCAAAAAAAAGTATACGCGTTTTAAGAAAGGGAAAAACTATTCAAATTATAATACTCACTATAGACCGATTACAAAAGATGAACACAAGTCTCATGTGACTTCTGCAGTTACCAGAGGTGCTCACAGTGGTGACCATCAGCGTCCAGACACTTCTGATTACAGCGAGCTGCTGCTTGAGCAACGCTGACCCAAGTGTCATGCCCTTGGGCACATCACACGCAGTATCACGTCTCAAACTTATCTCCAATGCAAGCAGTTGTGAGGCGTATTGAAGCTTCTGCTGCACTCACGCCTCCATTGTCCTACAACATTCTCGAATTTTAAATACTTCAAAATGGTCTGCGCGCCTCGAACAACCACCGTGCTTCCGCTGTTCTCTGTGACTGTCCTGCCTGTCGCATGGTGACACTAGCGTTCATCTGCTCAACGCCATCTTTTGAGCGAAGGTCATGCTACACGTTGCCTCCATAATTCAATTCAACTTCGAAAACTAATCAGAGACGATGTCGCTTACTGTGTGTGTCCATTTTTTGGCACCACCAGTGTGCATGGAATCAGCACACGCACGATCAAGCCCTTCAACCAGCGGCCTGGGACCTCTCAGGCCAGGACCAGAACCGGACCCACGGGCCATTTTCCCCTCCGTTGACTTCTTCATGCCTTGGAGCTGTTACGAACATCATAGTGAAGGAGAGCCTGGTGCGGTGAAGGGCGGACTGATGGATACAGAGTTGGCTTTGAAAGAAAAGCAAGGCCCCATGCGCAGGCCGGTGGTTTCTCACTCTCAGCCCCAGCGTGGAAGTCTCGGGGCACGTGGGTCGTTCCGGTCGTACCCGTTCTGACAAGGACAGGACCCCGAAGAATTTGGCTCCAGCCTTTTCAAGGGGAAGACATGGGAGTCTTCAAAGCGAGATAAAGTAATTTGTATTTATATGAAGTCAGCACATTCCTTTTCTTCCTCCCCAGTTCCCACAATTTAGACTGTTAAGAGAACCCTATTACAAAACAAACCGCTCCACATACAGAGAGGAAATCAATCCCGTTTAGGCCTTGTTTAAAGAAATCATTTCAAATCCCACACAAGAAAAACATACACAGGCCCTGACGAATGCGCTGGAAGCCGGCGGGCGGCCGGGGCAGCAGTGTAAACACACGCGTGAGCAGCAACAGGGGTGCCCGGCCCTGCGGCCTCGGCAGGCGCGGATGGCCCCGAGGCAGGGGCGCCGGGGCCGTGAGCGTGGCAGGGGGTGGGGCGCCGGGCCCGTGAGCGTGGCAGGGGGTGGGGCGCCCGGGGCGTAAGCGTGGCAGGGGGTGGGGCGCCGGGCCCGTGAGCGTGGCAGGGGCAGGGGCGCCCGGGGCCGTGAGCGTGGCAGGGGCAGGGGCGCCCGGGGCGTGAGCGTGGCAGGGGCAGGGGCGCCCGGGTCGCACACCCATCACACGTACGGACCCCGCCAGGCAGACAGAGCCCGGAGGGCCGCCCCCCGCTGCGTGGACGCCCGAGGGGGTGCCAGCCATCCCAGGAGGAGGACCCAACCCAGCGCCCTGGGCGCCGCGATCGGGCTCGGGGCTGAGCTCCCCTGCCACGCACGGGTGCGCGTGTGGCCCGGAGCCAACATGGGCGGCGCTCAGGGAGGAGGCGCTTTGGAGGGGACAAGGCCTTTCCCCGTCTGTCTCCATCACCGGCCCCCCACCTGCCGGCGACCCCAGTGCACCCCCTCCAGCCCCGAGCTATCCCCGGGCGTGGCCTGGGCTCGGGTCCTTCTCTGCTAGGAAACATCTCCTTTCTGGGCCACCGCGTTCGCCCCGCGCCACCACATTCCCTCCCGTGCCACCGCGTTCCCTTCTGTGCGCCTGCGCTGAACGCCAGCTGGAGGGATTGGCTTCCGCGGGATTCTCCCCCTTTTCCCACCCTCCCGACCACCGGGTTGCCAGCAGCCATCTCTGCTTGGCCTCCCCCGCTAGGCTGAGTTCCCTGAGGGGCGGGAGGGGGTCCCACTCCTCCGAGCCGGGCCTACAGGCAAAGGGTCAGGTGAGGAGAGGCAAGATCGAGGAGGACACACAGAATGGAGGCTAAAATGGAAGCCGAGGACCTGAAGTCAGGAGCAGCTGGGGCGTCCCTTGACCAGCCTCAGCCCCCACCACGCCCCTCGCCCAGCCGACATCCCCACACCCGTGTTTGCAGCACACGTGGCTGCTCTCTCTCCCAGAAGACACGTCCCCCTCTTCGTTCCTGTCATCTGCCCATCTAGCAATGTCCCCTCTCCTCCAGAAAACCTACTCGGACCCCAGGGTTAAGTTTGCGGTCCTCAGTGTGGAGATCCCTAGGGTGATGACTCTGGTGTCCCCTTGTGTGGTCAGAAGCCATGGAGGGCTCTTGGTGACTGGCCACTGCTCTCATTGAAGATTCCCAAGGACCATGTGCAGAGAGGGCTGGTCCCTAGGGCTCCTGGTCAGGCAGCTGTTGCCCACAGATGGGACAGTGGTCCTCCTGCCCCGGGCCCAGCCAGTGGGTCTTCAGGCAGAGGGTACACAGCTCGCGTCGCCTTGTCCCTGTTGTCTCAGTGTTGTTTCCCAGAGTGCCAGGGTTCGCGGCAGCCACCCTGCGTCCCCTCCACCACAGGAATGCGGGGCAGCGACCATCGGGGGCCCAGGATGGGGTTCAGCTGGCAGCAGGAGGCGTGACGACGCACAGATTCCTGTTAAAAAGTCCCATGGGGTCTCCATGTCAGGGGCGATCGCTCTTGCTCGTGCAGATTCCCTCTGTCACTGGAGACGTCTATTCCTCCAGCTTTCCGCGGAGATGTGTGCAAAACTGGGAGGCTGGTGTGCTGGGGGGACAGTGTGCCTGGCGTGTGCAGGCGCCCCGGGTGCTCGTCGCAGGCATGAAGTGAGGGAGGGAGGGAATGCAGAGGCCCCACGGGGTAGGCTGCCCAGACGTCCCGCTTTAGACGGGACAGACACTCCGCCACGGCCCTCTTTCCAACGGTTTGTCTCAGCCCACTGACCCCTTGAATTTAGCCCGGTGAGACTAGGCTGGTCACACCGTTTGAAATGGGAGAGTGCTGTTTTCTGTCCGGTTTAAAACGGGTCGTCTGGTCAGCCTACCACAGGCTGAGTTAGCACCCCGCTCCCCCCAAGCCCCTGAGGGCCTCCCAATAGCATTCATCATTCAGGAAGTCCTCCCAGCAGGCCGTCAGCCCCGCGAAGTCACGGGCAGTGATTGCCTGGACCTGGATTCCCTCAGCATCCCCAGCACAAGGCACGTAGTTGGTCCCCAGTGAGTACTTGAATTAATGACGTAATTAACTCGTGAGTAACAAACACCGGGGGAACCGAGAGCAGCAGGCAGACCTCTGCCTTGGGAGTGCCGATGTCTGAACTTGAGCCTTGGCCTCGCCCTCTCTCAGCCTCCGTTTCCTCGCCTGTCAAAAGAGGTGTTGGCCTCTGAAACCTGGTCCTGACACCTCCACAGCAGCTCTTACTCCTTCGAAATTGTTTATCCTGGAGACTTGGAGCACCTCAAGGTCAAGGGCTTTGATTGTTCTATCCTATATCCCCAGCACCCAGAACAGGGCCAGCATCTAGGAACACTCAGCAAAGGTCTGTCCAGCCACAAGTTTCCCCAATGACCACCAGATGTCCCAGCTGTCACCTCCTTTGGGGACAAAGCACCTCCGGGTTAAATCTGACCCTTTGTAGCTTGTGAGTAAGGAGTGTCACTCACTTATTCAACTGGCACTCTCTGGGCGGGACCCACACCTGGCACTGTAGCGGGAGAGAGGATAACAGCTTATTTCTCCCTAGGGAGCCCCCGACCAGGCTGAGACAGAGAGATGGTCATGGGACCCAGGGTGGTGCTGTGCAGTGAACACCGAGCAGAGGTGAGGGGCTTCCTCCAGGCTATAGTCCTGCAGGAGGACCTTCTGTCCTGAGGGAAAACACCATGTGCACTAGAAAAAAAAAGAAGCCTCTCTGGGTTCGGCAGGTCATTGGTGGCATTCCATGGAAGGGCAATGGCTTCACCAGTTGAGTCAGGGCAGGGCCTAACACCATGATGACTGGGGCAGGGCTCCTTTGCAAACGGGTGACTTTCCTTCACAGGCCCAGGAACCCAGAGGGCAGGGGCTGAAATGCTGGCCCTTCCCAACAATCCAGCCCCCGGGAAAGGTCTCAGCAGCAGAGCTTCTCAGTTACCGGGATAGCACACAGGTCCAGGAGGAAGATGGGCCCATGGATGGGGGTTCTTTCTGGTTCCTTGTTGATCCCACATGGTCCAGAACCTGGTCCACACCCTAGGGTCTTGTTATGAGCCTCAGAAACCAACTCTGGGTAACTTCAACCAAAGGGACTCTGTTAGAAGGATATCTGGAGTGTCACATTAGGTCAAATGACTGGGGAAGGAGCCACAGGAGGTCCAAGGCTCAGGAAGTAGAAGGCAGGACAGATGCACAGCGGCCTCCTCACACTGAGGCCTGATCAGTGCCCTGCAACCTTCCCTTTCACCCTCACCCCCTCTCTTGGGAGCCCCTTGGATGCAGAGTCCCGGGAGACAGCACCTCATTTGCTGTGCCCTGCTGTCCGGGGGCAGGACGAGGAAGACCCATCACTATAGGCAATTGTTTTCCTGTCTCCTAGGAAAAACAACACATGTGGCATCAGTACACAGACGTCAATCTGCCTGGTGTCTGTAGGACTGGCTTAGGTAGGTAGGTTACTGGTATGAATCTGCGTGCATATTATGCACAAGCTCCTATGTGTTCAGTCAAAAGAACTCTGATTCCAGAAGTGCTGGAGGAGGTGTGACATAAAGGGGAACTCTGACGATAGATATTGCAGGGCTTAGACCCTTCCCCATCTAAAACCTGCCGCTCCCCCCATGTTTCCTCTCTTTGGAAGGTAGCTCCACCTTCTGTCCAGTTATCCGGGCCCCAAACCCACCAAGGGTCCTAAACACCTGTCCCCTCACTCCATCACACTGAATCAAGTGCCAAGGCACCCACCGCCTGTGCATTCTTCGCATGTCACACATCTGTCCCCTCCTCCTTCTCGGCATCACCCAGCACCCACACCATTGTACACCCCATGATGAGCTCCCCACCTTAACCCTCTTCCCCTCCACTGTGTCCTCCACACACTTCAGGGGTGGGAACCCTAATCCACCCACACATCTTCACAGGGATATGGAGGCCCAAGAAGAACCAGAACCCAAGTCTGGTGACTTCCTGTCCTGGCTGTGTCCCCGGCACCCCGCTGTCCCACTGGCCATGCCCACAGAGGCTCTCGGAATGACCACACTTTGCAAAGAAAGTTAAACAAGGACATTAAGGCGGTCCCAGCTTCCCTCCCAGAGGTGTCCCGAGGATCTGCTGGGATAACACGTGTGACAGCTCTTTGGAAAGCAAAACAGGCTGTGGAAACACGGGCGTCCATTATAGTCAAGCCCCTGCCCAATCACGTGGCACTCCAGCACATTTTCCTTTCAGCTGCAGAAGAGAATGAGGCAGAGTCCTTCCTGAGAGAGGCTGCTAACACCTTGAACATAAGGAAATCCTTCCACAGCGGAGCCAGCTCCAAGCTAAACAGGGGAGAATTGTTTGGAAGGGGCCCTCATTTCCTCCATGCTACCCCCTCCCTCCTGCAGGGTATTCAAACAGCACTAATTTCACTTTATAAATGGAAACTGGATCACTGCATTCCAGGCTGGAAAAGGATTGGAAATGAGAGTATGTCCGAGGTCAAGACCTAGCCACTTCCTCCCTGGACAGGAAGTGGACTCTCCAAATGGCCCGCGCAGGGCCTCTCGGTGATAAAAAGCCTGCTTTGGCGCTGGGCTGGGAGAGCGCTCTGCTGTTTTCACATCTCACTTTAAAGGAGAGAGGAAAAAAGAAAAACCCGGATGTCCCTCTCTAAACAGGGATGTCAGCTCAGGAAGGAGGGGTCATGCAGCTGCCTTTTGGCCGGGGGTTGTCGACAGCGTCAGGACTGTTTAAAATCTGTTGTAAACACAGGCAGAGAGCGGTGGTGAGTCAGGCGCGGTGCTGCACCCTCTGCCGAGCACTGCACAGGGCCTCCCCGGGCCCCCGGGACCCTTCCCACACGGCTGGCTGGTCAATATTGTGACGACACCAGGGCCAGTCGGGCCTCTGGGGGGCCCAACAAACCGGGGCCTGGATGGGGATCATCAAACAGGAAAGGTGCTCCCCTGCCTGTGCTCTGGCCTTGGGGAGTGGAGCTATACTTGCCGGGCTGCACTGGGCTGGGAGCCCCCAGGGACAAGAAACTGGCCATTGCCCCAGGTTCCCCAGGTTCCCCAGCTCCTGGCTGCAGGTGGGATGCAGAACCCCAGTCAGCAAAGGCTGTTAAGCAGAATTCAGAGGGGAAAGGGGCATTTGTGGGCCCTTCTAGTGAACCTAGGTTCAAATGTGGGACAACTTAGGTACTAGGTGTGGGGGTCTCAGATCAAGCCACTCAGCTACTTGGGGTCTTCCCCTCCACACCGGTAAATTGGGAAATAGAGGACCAAACTTTTAGAGGTACTTTTAGGATGAGAGATCATGTCTGCAAATGCAGCCATTTCGGTTAGAAAACTGAATTTGTTTGTTTCTCTGTTGACCGGGCTTCAAAGATCAGTCGGCCTGTGTCCTTGGGAAGCTTAGACCTTAGGCCGAGGAAAGGAGCCGAGACAAGTCCACGTCGGGCCGTGGTAGAAGCGGAGCCCACACGGAGAGAACCCTACAGAACGAATAAGCAGGAAAACGGCCACCAAAGGCTGCCAGCGTCAACGTGTCACCGCTTTTCTTCCCGTCATAAATTTGTTTTCCTAAAGCGATCGCCCCATTTTTGTATCAGTTTTCTATGGCTGCACAACAGTTTCCCACCGACTCGGCAGCTTAAAGCCCACCCACGTGTTATCCCACCGTCCTGTCAGGTCCTAAGTGTGACTCGGTGCCACGGGCTTCTCTGCCCACGTCAGGATGTCACCAGTCTCTGATCTGGAAGCTGGGAAGAATGTCCTTCCAGGCTCTTCGGGGTGCTGGCTCAATTCAGTTCTGTGAAGCGACAGGACTGAGGTCTCTGCTTCCACCCTGGCTGCTAGCAGGGGGCCGCTCCCAGGTTCTAGAAGCCTCTCTCGCATACTTGACCCAAGTGTCCTCCATCTTCAAAGCCAGCAAAGGCATGCCAGAGCCTTCTCATGCTTCCAACCCCTGACTTCTCCTTCTGTAATCCAAGTGCCAGGGAAACTCCCGGCTTTCCAGGCTTTGTGTGATTAGATTAGGCCCACCTGGACAACCTCCTCTTTGCCACATGGCATCACATCATCCGGGAATGAAGGCCACTGGGCCATTGTAACGTCCTGCCCCTCACAGCAGAGGGACAGCACGGGCTCATTATCACCCTGGTTAGTTATCGCCGGGAGCCGGGCCAGGCCCTGTCTTACTGGTCACTTCCGATGGGTCACTCCTTAACGATTTTGAATCTAGCCCCGGCTTTGACATTTTTTTCACACACTAAATGGCTGCATAAGATCCCAGGCACCGGATGCATCGTAATCTATTTGACGATTTTGTTAACAAATAGCCACAGCGTCACAAGTATACATCTACCTCCAGGGGATGGTAAGCCCTGGACACGGGGAAGAACATCACGTCCGTAGTTTGGAAGGGTTACTCGGTCGGAAGCGGGGACGGTTGACAGAAATGACACCGGGCAGCGTCCACAGAGACAAACGTGAACCACCGCACATCTCCCCTAAGAACTTCACACATGCAGTCACTCGCTTCTGTCCAGCAGATACGGGGCACCTGCTGTGCCCTTGGCATTACCCTGGGCCCCGAGGACCCAGAGAAGGAAGGCCCGGTCTCTTCTGAAGGGCCCCACAGGCTAACGCGGAAAGGAACGCCGTCCAGCAGCCCAGTTCTGGGTCCTCTGGTGGTCTTTGGAGCAGGATCCGGTGAGGGCATGAAGGAGCAGGTGGCCAGTGCTCCCAGAGACAGAAGGTGACAGAGGGGAGATGAGAAAAGGATAGTCTTACCCCGAAAGTGCTGTGGTTTGCGTGTGCCCTCCCCGCCCATGGGAATGCGTGTACTGACGTCCCAACGCCCAGTACGTGACCTTATTTGAGGATGAGGCATTTACAGGAGGAAGTTAAAAGGAGAAGATTACGGTCAGCGCTGGTCCAGTACGCCTGGTGTCCTCGTAAAAGGGTAAATTTGGGCACAGACGCGCAGGAAGAACAGCCGTGTGAACGCGAAGGAGGGACTGGGGCGGCGCCCTCCATCTGACAGGGCCACCAGGAGTGTCAGCAGGCCAGGCAGGAGGGGAGCACGCAACGAAGCCTCCCCCAGGGCCTCCGGAGGGGGCGCGGCCTTGCTGACACCTTGATGTTGGGCTTCTGGCCTCCAGACCTGTGAGACAATAAACTTCAGCTGTTCACGTTACGCAGCTTGTGGTGCGGTGAGGGGGCGCCTCGGAGACTCGTATGGTAACGGGGCTGTGGCAAGGCTCTTCCGAGAAAATGTCCCGCTATAAAGGGAGCTGG